>CAUYSK010019715.1:0-19324 GCA_963575035.1 Avahi laniger | reverse complement strand
CCTCCCTGCAGGTAACTAGTTCCATCCTGAGAAATGTGAGCTGAGCTTAACTTCTGGGCTGAGGAATTTAAGAGCCAGAGTGCCTCTGACATACCTCTCGTCCCCTATCACGGCAGCTTTGGGGGCCTTGCCAATATGTGTCCTTGAGAACCAAAGAAATAGCTCCTTCTTTTTTTTCATTGTCTCTGTTTTCTCTTCTGTTTTTTGGAATGTTCATTAGTTGGATGTTGCACTTTCTGAATTGATCTGCTTAATTCTCTTTTATTTCCAGTTGCTGTCATTTTATCTATTTTTCTGCTTTCTGTAGCCCTGTTGGAATTTGATCACGTGGTATAGAAGGTTCACCTAAGACTGGGGAGCACAGATATTGCTCCCAGTTGCCTTTGTTCATGTTAATGATCCGCTGTTGAGAAAGCCACATGCATGCGAGGTGAACTGTTACTTGGAAGGGTGCTGCGCACCATCTAGCACGTTCTGCATTGGAAGAAGGCCAGGAGGTTGGGGTGTTTTTTTCAGTAAATAAAGGATGAAATGACAGACTTCAGACTTGGGAGACAGTACATATATCATGGTCATTAAGAGCATGACCTCTGCTGCCAACTGCCTGGATATGAATTTCAATTTTGACATTTATTAACTGTGTGATCTTTGACAAGTTCCATAAACTCCCTGAGCTGACTTTTCTGATCTTTAAAATGAATATTTGTAGGTATACGTTGTAAGTATGTAATATATGTTAAGTTCTTAGACGAGTACTTGTTCTGTAGTATATAATCCTTCCCTCCCTCCTTCCTTCCTTTCTCTCTCCTTCTCCCTCCCTCCTTCCCTTCATTTCTTCCTTATCTTCCCTTAAAGTGCTTCTTTTATTGTAAGTGCTACGTAGATGCTGTTACTATTAACTGGGTCATGAATCAAGCGCATTATAATGAGCCTATGAGCTCAAGAATTGTTTGAGTTCAACAGAGCCTGTCATATTTCTCACTGTATATTCCCACAGTTAGTATGAACAAGTTAAGTGCTTTTATAATTCTAGTTGCTCCATATTTTCCACCAGGTACAGGACTGCTGCTAACATAAATGATATTTATGGGCAAAGAAAAAGGTGCCCTCTTCCCTGGGCAGGTCAGTGTTTGTGCCTGTTTTGGCGAGCAGAGCGTGAGCTGGATTTCATCCAGCTGCTAAAAGGGCTCCCGCAGGCACCTGCAGACTTGATACCGCACAACTGTGCAGGGCCCTGACCGGGGCGTTTCTCCTCGAAGGAACCCTCACACGCCAGGGTGCATTCGGTCACCGGGACTGGATTTCTAGTAATGGCCATTTACTGCCTGGATTTCTTTGCCTTCCCTTGCCACTGTCAAAGAAGGCATGTGGGTGGCACAGCCAGCCCATCACTTGAAGACCTGGGTATGTGAGGGAATCAATGGCTACGCTGTAAATTCCATGACCCTATGGGTGTTTGTAAACCCTTGAGATTGGTCGAGATCACGTAGGTATAGTGAACAGAATAAGAAGACAGAAGGACCCAGGGCTGAGCCCTGAGGACCTCAAACTTTCAGAGATCACCTGAACATATGTATGGGAGTGGGCAGAGGGGATTGAAAAGGAAAACTTACAAGGGAGAAGGAAAGTAAAGGGGAAGTAGTCACAGAAGGTAAGAGAGGAGAGAGATGAAAAACCAAAGCCTATGCTTTGTGAATAGCTATGGGGGTTACTTGGTTGGTGCAAATCATTATAATAATTCCTGACCAACTGCAAGGTAATGCTAGCATTTCTATAACTCCCTGATCAACCTCCTGTCTCGTAGGTTAAAGCCTCCGATGCAGATGCAGGACTCTATGGCTTTGTTGAGTATTCTATCTGTGATGGATTCCAGAGCTATGAAGCATCTCAAGCATTCTGGATCGACCCTCACGATGGGCGAATCTGTGTTTCTAAAGATATCGACAGGGAAAGGGATCCAGCCATCTATGATCTCCTGGTGAAAGCTAAGGATGGGGTAAGTCTTTATGTATGAAATTTATTTCAAATGTACTCGAAAGTGAGCCACTGTGTACACATCACAGAGTACCTATGACTATCAACAATTGGTTAATTTTGTTTCTTATATAATCACCTATTTCCTTTGCTGAAGTTTTTTGAAGCAAATACTAGGCGGTATATCATTTCATCCAAAAATCATTCAATAATATCTCTAACAGATAATGACTCTTTAAAAATATAACTACAAAATATTAACAATAATACTTTCATAATACCTAATATCCATTCTGTGGTAAATGTTCTGTATTATCTATACATGTTTTTTATTAGTTGGTTTGTTTGAATCAAGATCCAAATAAGTCCATAAATTGATTTGATTGATATATCCCTTAAGCTTCAATCTGTAACAGCCAGGCCTCTTACCTTTTCTCCTATGGCATTTTTAAAAAAATAAATCAAATCATTTGTCCTGTAAATTTTCTGCATACTGAATGTAGCTGATCACATCCTTGGGATTGATTTAATGTGTTCTTCTATGTCCTTTATTTCCTATAAACCAGCATTTAGAGCCAGAGACCTGATTAGTTTCAGGTTCATTTAGGTGATGCCATGTCCTCTTATTGTATCAGCAGACACATGCTATTATATGATTAGAGATTGCAAAATGGTGGTTTTCTATTACCCCTTTTGCATTTATTACCTGGAATTCTTCGACTAAGAAGAGTGTTCTCATACCAACTATTTGATTACTCTGAAATAAATATAAGGAAATGCAGGATAATGCTTAATTATTTCTCTTTATTTTACCTGTGTTTTGATAGTGAGTCGGTGCCTTAACAATCTCCCAGGGTGACAAGTAATTTTGTTCCCCTAGCTTGATTATAAATCTCTGGATTTTTATATATTTGATGTGTTCCAATACGTCACAGACCCTGTCGTTTCCGATGTTCTTATTGACCCATGCTTGGTCAGCAGAGGCATCTGTAATTTGGTTCCTACGTCTTTCTTTGGTTGTTGTTGTTAAAGTTGTAAATTGCCATATAAAATGCATACAGAGATGGGCATAAATCATAAGTGTATAGCTCAATGGATTTTTGCAACATGAACAGAGCGTGGAGGCAGATGAGGAAACATTCTAGAACCTGGATGCTGCTTACTACACCTGTCCTGCCCCCAGCCTTTAAGGATAACCCTATTGACTTCTAACACCAAACGTTAGCATGGCAGTTCTATGCCTTTCAGTGAATGGAATCATACAGTATGTGTTTCTATCTAGTTTCCTTTACTGAACATTGTTCATTAGAATCCTCCATCCTGTTGTGTGTAGCAGTAGTTCATTTATTCTCATTTGTTTGTAGTGTGCTTTTATGTGAATATATAATAATTATTTTTATCTATTCTGTGATTGATGATATCCATTTTAATCTACTGCAAATACTGCTTTTATTAACATTCTTATAATTTGATGGAAAAATGTAAACCTTTCTGTTGAGTATATATTTAGGAGTGGAATTGCTAGATTATAAGAAAGACAAACAACTTTTCAAAGTGATTCTACTTATACTCCCACTAGTAAAGTTTGAAAATTTCATCTGTTATACATCTTTTCCAACATTTGATATTTAATATCTTTTTAATTACAGCAATTCTAATACTTGTATATTGGTAAATCACATTGAGCTTTTACTTTGTATTACCTCGATGATAAATAAATTGAATATTTTTTTCACATCTTTTTTGGCTAATTGTATAACTTGTTTCATGATGTGTCTACTCAATTCTTTGTACCTATTTTCCATTGTATTGTTGGATTTTTTTTTATTGACTTGTGTGAGTTCTTATATTTTTGGTATGCAGGTCCTTTGTTTGATGTATTTATTGCATATATTTTCTCCCATTCTGTGACTTGCCTTTTCTTATCCTTTATGGTGCTTTTTGAGGATCAGAGATTCTTAATTCCAATAGAGCTCAGTTTCTCAATTTGCTTCCTTTTACAGCTAGTGCTTTTTATGTCCTTTTAAGAAGTATTTGCTTATCTTAGGGACATGAAGGTATTCTCCTATGTTTTCTTCCAAAACCTTTATTTTATTTTATCTTTCACCCTTATTTTTTTCAAGCTAATGAAAGGAAGATTTCTTTTTTTTTTTCCAATATGGATATTCAATGAACCCAGCACCATTTATTAAAATGATCATTCCTTCCTCACTGCACTGGAGTGTCACTATTGTCATGAATCGTTTGACTGTACATGTGTGTGCCTGCTTTTGGACACCCCTCTTTTTTTTTAAGCTCTTTGTCTACTTTAGCACCATACTGTCTTAATTAGCAACATACTAGCAACATACTATCTTAATTATTTTAGCTTTATAATACCTCATGATATCATGTATTCTTTTAGCTTTGTCCTTATTAAGATTGCCTTGACTATTCCTAACCATTTACATTTCCAAATATATTTTAGAAACAAATTGTTCAATTTTCATTACATTATAGCACAGGTAGCCTATGATATACAATGTTCTGCACTTTGATTTTTTTCACTTAGCCAATTGGAGTCTTTCCTTGTTTCTTTTTTATCTGCTTACTACTTCTTTGTGTAGATAGACACTGCTAACAACTCTCTGGTCTAATTTTTCTCTTTTGAAATTAGTAGGAGGGAAAATCCATCTCCTTAAGACTAGGTGTTGGGAAAAATGAATCTAAATATATTTATTACACGTAAACATGTAGAGACTGACATGAAAATAAAGTCATTTATGTTCAATAAAATATCCGTAATCTATTGGTTAGGTTTTTGTCAATATCTAATGATGTGGTTTCAGGAATCCCTGATTCTATGTAAGGAAATATGTGGGGAACAAAAGTAGGAGTAAACAGAGAGTTTAGATTAATTCATGTCTACATGATTATTTAAAGCTCAGAAAATGCACACGCAAATGTTAATCCAAGACTTTGTAAATGTATTCTTAATAGAATTTATGACAATTTTAAAATGCCATCCTAGGATTGAATAACCAGTTTAAATCCAACAATCTCATAAAACCACCAAAAATAATTAGCTGTGTCTTCCAGGCTACCATCTGATGTCCACTCTGACCTAAAGGAGCCTCTGTGGATTTGACTTGCTCCCAGGTCTTGGTGGCCAAATGCAGGACCCAGACATCCTTGTGTGGTAGAGCTGCTGTCCATCAGGAGAAGCAGGTCCCTGCCAAGACCCATAGCTGTCTGTCTCCTTGAGGAACCACAACAGCCTGCAGAGCACAGAACTTCAGAGGAGGATTGGGAATTTCGACTTTAGTCTAGGTGTCCTTCCTGATATCATAGGTACAGAGCTTGTTATACAAACAAGTTTGCTGGCTGTTGAAATACTCACCTCTGAAAACTCACTTCATCATTTTAGGATGAATTGATCATGAGCAGAGAAGACTTTGGTAACTTTGGTGTGAAGGTGGGGAACACGGTGTTTCTATTACATCTAATACAATCTGAGTCTTTCTAGCATCTAGTGTCTGGAAAAGGGTTACTAGAGCTTTAAGTTCTCCTCCCCTGAAAGCTGTAACAGCTTCTCCTTGGCAGGGAGCTGCGTGCGGGAGAGAGCCCTCCTGGAAGCAAGTCCTTATGGGGGCAGGGCCCAGCATGAGGTCAGGGACATACTTTTATTTTTATTTATTTATCTATTTATTTATTTATTTTTTAAATTTTTTTTATTTCAGCATATTATGGGGGTACAAATATTTAGGTTATATATACTGCTTTTGCTCCACCCGAGTCAGAGCTTCAAGCGTATCCATCCCCCAGACGGTGCGCACTGCACCTGTTAGGTGTATGTATACCTGTCCCCTCCTCCCCCACCATCTGCCCGATACCGGATGAATGTTACTACTACAGGTGCACTTAAGTGTTGATCACTTAGTACCAATTTGATCACTTAGTACCACATGTGGTGCTTGTTTTTCCATTCTTGGGATACTTCACTCAGTAGAATGGGTTTCAGCTCTATCCAGGATAATACAAGAGGTGCTAGATCACCCTTGTTTTTTGTGGCTGAGTAGTACTTCGTGGTATACATATACCATATTTTATTAATCCATTCATGTATTGATGGGCACTTGGGTTGTTTCCACATCTTTGCAATTGTGAATTGTACTGCTATAAACATTCTAGTGTGGATGTCTTTTTTATAGAATAGGGACACATTTTTAAAGACAAATTCTGGAAGAATCTCCCAAACTTTATCCTGTTTGGCATCCCAAACTTTACCCTGTTTGGACCTGAAACTGCTTCCACCATTCCTCATGTTTGCCACAGATTGTACGGAGAACAAGCAAAATATGTGTATTTATGTGAGTGTGTGTGTATGTACACACATGTAATATATACATATATACATATTTATTCAGTGTGCCATGTTTATTTTGTTGACTGCATAACCTTCATGAATTTCTTCTGTGATAAAATGTCAGTTTCTACAGAGTGACATCTGTATCTGTCACAATTGTTCTGTGCAATATGTGTATGTCTCTCAGAAATGCATAGTCAAAAAGATTGGTGAAGATGAAGATAACAGTGTTGGTAGCAACTCAGTAGGCTGCCCTTGAAAACAATCTAGACTGTGTCCAAAGAATAAATTAACTCAGACAAGATATTTTTAGTTCAAGATGTTGAATTCTAGGCCATAGTAAATTTATTTAGAATAATAAACTGCATCTTGACAGAAGACCTTTAACTTTATATTATTACCTTGACAATCTATGGTTTTTCCTGATCCTTTCTCTTTCTAATAAATGTCCTGAATAGCCCTTTAGAAGAAAATTGCTGAGAACCCATTTACTGGTGGTTACTAAGTCATTTTTATGTGTCAACAGAAGAATTTTTCTTATAAAATACTCTAGATATTCTGGGCTTATTTGCTGCTGCTCAATTTATCTTCACGATGACTGTCAATATTTTTTTAACTCAATCACTTCTTCTACTCTACTGATATTACTTCTGAAATATTCTATTTGTACTGCTGCTGCTGCTATTTGTTTGAAACACAGAAATCATGAGGATGCTATAAAATTACATAATGGAACCAAATAATTGGATTACATTGGCAATAAAGTAGTTTTTCACAATAAAGCTCTTAATTTAATTATTGCATATATATTTGTTTCCTTTTCCCATTCATTTTCACCAAATGGATCTCTCATTTTTGGTGTATATATTTATTAGCATTCTTTCTCTATATTTTGTCGTATCCTGACTTCTGGAGCTGAAATATGTGTCTGAGATAAAGCTGTTTCACCTCTATCTCACCAGTGCAGGCTTAAGGGAGGATTTTGTCAGACTAACGATATAGCAAGTATATTGGGATGGCCAAGACCGCGGACTAGAAGCAGCCTGCACAACGCCGCTCTTCTAGGCGAGGATAGAAGGTGGCGAATGGATCCCCACCTTTGGATCGATTGTCTGAGCGAGAGCACTGGAAATCCGTGGAGAGGAGGTGGGAGTGAAGTGAAGAAGACAGAAGTGGGTTGAGCTGCTCAGCAGGACCAGGGGTAATTAGGGAAGGCGTCCACAGGTGGGAAAGGGACAGGAGAAAATCCTGGGCTACTCGCTTCCCCTGAGGATACTGCAACTGGAGCCAGGAGGGCCCCTCCACTGCAGCAGGCCTCTGCCTGATACAGAGAGCACCTGGAGGCCGTGCAGCTACCGTTGCTTGGGAGAGAAGGGACGGCTGGTTTGTGAGCCCCGGCCACTGCAGCTGGTGTCATTGTAACATCCCAATCCCAGAATGCTACTTTTGCCCCAGTGTCCGATCTGTGACTGCTACCTCTCCCATGCACCTGCCAGGCAGGGAGGGAGCAGGGCATCCTAGTGCTCATGTGTGCCCCGTGGGCAGGTGACATGCACCCCCACTGCTGCCACCACAGGCCTTCCTTGGCACTTGCTGTTGTTGCCTGGGAAATTCCACTCAACCGCACTTCCTGTGGGACCGGGGCAGAGCATGCACCTGTAGCCCTCAGTGCCCACTGCCCGCTGCTGGAGCAGCTGAACCACTGCTGCCACCATTCCCTGAAAGGCCCCAAGAAGGATTGAAACCAGTGCAGCTGTAGCCTTTGGATATGGGCGGAACTGCACACCACAGACCCGCACTGCCCTACTCAGGCACCCTGGGCGCCACACCTTGCTCGGCCGCACGCCCTGCCCAGAGGCTTCCCCAACCCATGTACATGAGCACTGCACTTTGCAGACCTGTTCTGTCCCGTGTAGGCAACCTGCCCCGTGGGTCCACCCTGTCCTGGGTCACCACTCTGCCCCACACATGAGCTGTGACCTGCTGGACCACTCTGCAGAAGGAGCCTGCTCCTCCTCGTGCCCTGTGGGCCTGCAGGGCCGCTACACTCTGTGCTGCACCTTGCACTGACCTCGCCCTCCTCACATGCCTGGCCTCTCAGCTTTCCAGGTCTGCATGCATGTGCACTGTGCCCAGAAGACCTCCTCCATCCTGCCTGCACGCCATTTCCTGATAGCCAGCCCCACCTTGCGTGGGCACCTGGCACCAGGGGCCGGTCCTGCCACGACAGCCTAGTAACAACCACAGAGGAACAGGGGAGATGCAGCAGAGAAGCAGCATTAAAGGCTCACAGCGCGTCTGCCCCTCTCCTGCTTGGTCAAGCTTCCAGAGTAGGACCCAAGCACATCATCCAGGGACCCGTGCCTATCTTCTCCGAGCAGCAGAGCTCCCAGCAGAGGAGAACAGATGACCGTATCTGCTATCTGTTTCAAGCTGAGAGAAGGGGCTCTAGATGAGAAGGGACCAGCATAAAAAACTCTGGCAATATGAAAAACCAGACTGTCTAAACACTCCTAAGGATCATAACAGTTTTCCAGCCAATAGGAAATTGTTGAAATGACATATATGGCATTGAGGTTATGGGTAGCCAAGTAAGATGAATGGAACTGAGGAGATGGTAGAAAACCATCTCAAAGAAACAGAAAAACAAAAAAAAATTCAGGACATGAACAAAAAATTCACTAAAGAGATAAATAACATTAGAAAAGATATAATAGAACTTAAATAAATGAAAGAGCCACTTAGCGAATTTCAAAATACAGCAGAACGCTTTAACAACAGGCTATACCAAGCAGGAGAAAGAATTTCAGAGCTTGAACACAAGGATTTTGAAGTTACCCAGTCAATAAAAAAATGTAGAAAAAAGAATAAAGAAAAATGAACAATCACTGCAAAACAAAGAAATATAAGAATTATAAGTATCACTAAGGGAGAAGAAGCAGCAACAATAAGCATGGGGAACCTATTTGGGAGAATAATAGAGGAACACTTCCCTGGTATTGCTAGAGGTCCATATATCCAGATATGAGATTGTTGTTGAGCACCTGGAAGATTCATAGAAAATAGGACATCACCACGATGAATAGTCATCATTTTTACCAAAGTCAAAGTAAAGGAGAAAATCTTACAAGCTGTGAGATGAAAGCAGCAAGTTACTTACAATGGAAAACTCATCATACTAGCAGCAGTCCTCTCTGCAGAGACCTTTTAATTAGTCATAAATACCACTGCACTCAGACCAACCGAAGCAGAGACCTTTCAAACCAGAAGGGATTGGGGTCCCATTTTAGCTTTCATAATCAGAATAACTGGCCTAGACCAATGGAACAGAATAGAGAACCCAGAAATAAAACCGCATAGCTACAACCAACTGATATTTGACAAAGCAGACAACAACATGCACTGGGGAAAGGATGCCCTATTCAGTAAATGGTGCTGTGAAAACTGGATAGCCATTTGCAGAAGAATGAAACATATAAAAAAATTAATTCAAGATGGATAAATCTTAAATGTAAGACATGAAACCATAAAAATTCTAGAAGAAACATAGGAAAAACTCTTTTGGACATCAGCCTAGGCAAATACTTTATGACTAAGACCCCAAAGGCAAATACAGCAACAACAAAAATAAATGAATGGGACTTAATTAAATTAAAAACCTCTGCAAAGCAAAGGAAATAATTAGCAGAGTAAATACAGAAGCTACAGAATGGGAGAAAATGTCCACAAATATACATCTGACAAAGGGCTAATATCCAGAATCTACAAAGTACTCAAACAAATCAACAAGAAAAAAACAAATAACCCCATTAAAAAGTGGGCAAAAGACATGAACTGAAGTTTTTCAAAAGAAGATAGACAAATGGCCAAAAAACATATGAAAAAAATGCTCAATATCTCTAATCATCAGGGAAATGAAAATTAAAACCACAATGAGATACCACCTTACCCCTGTCAGAATGGCCATTATTAAAAGGTAAAAAAGCTATAAATGCTGGCATGGCTGCAGATAGAAAGGAAGCTTATACACTGTTGGTGGGACTGCAAATTAGTATAACCTCTATGGAAAACAGTATGGAGATTCCTCAAAGAAATAAATGTAGACTTACCATTCGATCCAGCGATCTCACTATTGGGTATCTACCTAAAAGAAAAGAAGACATTTTATCAAAGAGACACCTGCACTTGAATGTTTATCACAGCACAATGCACAATCACAAAGATATGGATTTTCTTTGAGTGCTACTTCTCTTGGCTTTGGTGATGATACAACTTAGGGTTTTTTCCCCCTTTACAAGCTAGAACTCCATTTCCTTCACTTTTCTTCATTGAACCATGAAATATAGACTCAGAAATCTCACTAGAATGAAATTATGTCTCACAAGAGCTAAACAGTTATTAATATTATTCTACTCAGGAGTCCCAGAAGATAAGAACAAAGAGAATGGAAAGTAGACAATCACCAAAGTAGAAACAACAGCAGGAATCTTTTCTTATCTATTGATTACCCCAGGCAACCCTCCTGCCTCCAATATTGTATGCTTTCAAGCCTGAAGCTTTCCCAAACTGCTTCTGTCTTTCACAGCATAACTTGAGGGGATTGGAATTCAGGTAAATTAATAGTTTCTTATGATAATTTAAAAAATCAAATGATTAAAATTAAATCAAAATGACCCATGACTTGTTCATGGAAAGAGAAAGGATAAGACAAAATTAGGAAATATTCATGCATGGAATTTAGTTACCTATTGCTGCCTAAAAAATTATTTCTGAACTTAGCAACTTAAAATAATAAATATTTATTATCTCATAGAGATTTTAAGGGCCAGAAATCTAGAAGAGACTTGGCTGGTGGTTCTGACTCAGAGTCTCTCACGAGGCTGTGTTATCAGAACAGTTTCCATTACCTGGACAGAAGTTTAGTTACACAGCATTGGGAACGGCACACTCTAAGGGGAAGGAGAAAATGAGTTTAGATGCACTTTTCCCACACTGTGTTTTGCGGGTACTGGTTTCTCAACATGTTCCTTCTGTGGAGGGATCGCAGAGGATTCTGTGATCTAAGAGTGGGGAACACCTCAGCAACAAAGGCTCTGTGAGAAGTGCTCAGGGCCATTTGACTTGCTGAATTTGGCATTGTCTCGACTTTTTAACTAAGGGAACTCTTTGTTTTTTTTTTTTTTAAAGATACACCTCTTCGTTGCTACGCAATGTATCTCTTTCTGAAACCTAGATTTGATCTTGCCTCTTCATTACTGACAGCAATAGTTGTCTCATGTAGGGGTTTGGGAAAAAACATTACAACTTTGAATTTTATCCTTTTAAATTTCATTTTTGTGATATGCCTACTAGAAATAATCCATTAGCACAGTAACTGTGTACACAATTTATTAACAAATAGAAATATATGCACGGAGGGTGTACACACCACATTTTTTACTGCAGAGTGCACTGCTGTGTGGAATAGTCCTTAAATCGTGACAGGAATCCGACTCTGGAGCCTTTCCTCTCCATCCTACACAGCCTCTCCCTCTACACGCCCACCCTCTTTAGCCCTACTAGTGTGCTTACCCTTCCTGCAACATGCCAGAGCCTTTTTTAAAAAATATCATTTCACTTTCTACAATGTTATTGTCACTGGAAATATCTATCTGTCAAATTTTATTTGTTTTTGGGGACCCAACTCAAAGACCCTTCAGTGTCGAGGTCTGCCTCTGATTGGTGCTCGTAGGTCAGTTGTAGCGTGTGTCTGCATCTGAAATTATACCATGATTTTATCTATAACCCCAAAACTCTCAAAGTGGGTTTTTTAAAATTCATCTGGGGAGAAATCTGACTTGAATTGATAACGAGGCTATTAATGTTTTTTTAATCCCTCTAAGTGTGTCTATTTATACATTTTACCACAGACTAGTAAGTGCTTGATTACGTGGTGCTACCCCAGACTCTACCAGGTATATGCACTATATTACCTTTCTAAAACTTCAAAAATTTAAAATTTCAAGACAAATCCATCTGGCCCCAAGTATTTAGGGCAAGGAGCCTGTAAGATCTTACATTTGACAGTTAGTAGCCACTATAAATGCTTTCTTTCATATATAATATGCCATTTATTTCAACAACAGGCCTATAAGGCAAGCAGACAGCTTTCTGTTTACAGAAGAGGTAGCCTGGACTCAGGGACCAGCTGACCTTCTCTTGGCTGTGGTCCTGGATGTGGGCAGAGCCAGGCATTGAGCCCAAGTCTTTGGCTCAAGATTGTTCTGCTGTGCCACAAACTTAGGGGTATAGGGTCTGTCTCACAGATTGTAAGTCCCTTAAAAACAAGGGTCCTCTCTTCCTTTTATTCTCTTATGATGAGTGCATGAGGGGCATTCTCCGTGGTACTGTCTGGAAACAAGTCTTACGTGAAAGGCAGAATTTACAGCTTAGCAAATATTTAAAACTCTAATTTCAAAGAAGTCTCCAATGGCTTTGGAGGATCGTTGTTCCTATTGCAGATCTACTATTTACAGTCTCACCTTGAGCAAGTCATTTAGGCTGTGCTTTGGTTTTCTTACCTGTAATAAGTGGGGGAAGCCATAAATATCTAAAAAAGGGAGATTGTAACAATAGAAGGAGAAATATATGTAAAACACACTTAACACACACTCACACATGATTATTCTAAGAGGAAAGTATCCCTTATTTGATAAATCTGGCAGATAAAAAATGAATTTTTTAAAAAGGAACACTGAGATCTATAATACTTTTCCTGCAAAAAGATTCATTGTTCTGTGACAACACGTTTTTCACTTTGTCCATCTAGCATTTGCTTATTTTTTTAGAGCATTGCCTGATTTATATCCTTCATGAACTGCCTAGAAGTTAGGATCTTTGTTTTTAAAGGTCTTAAGGTGCAGTGTTGTTCATTTCTTCATATCTCCCCCATTTTTTCATTCCTTCTTTCTCTTTTTTTTTTTTTTTTTTTGAGGCAGGGTCTCATTGTGTCTCCTGGGCTAGAGTACAATGGTGTCATCATAGCTCACTGCAACCTCAAACTCTTGGGCTCAAGTGACCCTCTTGTCTCAGCCTCCCGAGTAGCTGGGACTACAGGCACTTGCCACCATGCGTGTGACATCATGCCCAGCTAATTTTTCTATTTTTTTGTAGAGACAGCTGATCTGGAATAATCTTCCCCCAGAGTGCCAGGATTACAGGTGTGAGCCACCACAGCCCTGGCCCATTACTTCTCTTTCCTGCTTTCTTAGCTCCTCCTTAACCCTAAGTGACTCTTGAACTTGAAGAGAAATAAAAATAGAAAGGGAAAAGCAAAGGAAAAGGGAAGGCAACACTGAGTTTGGAGCAGCGGCAGGGCCTATGTCAGATGTAGTGGAGTATTTTCTATATGCTCACTGCCAGTCTCCGGTCCCCTCTGATCACACTGCGCCTGGACACTTGCAGGCTATTTCGGCTGGGCGAAGATGGAGGGCCGATCTGCATTGTAAGCATACAGGCCAGATGGATGAACTTGCCTTGTTTTTATCACAATCATAATGAGCCTCCTGCATTTCTCCGATTCCGGCTGATCACTGGCAGGGCTCTGGCACTTTATTCAGCCTAGAACGTGGAAACTCACACTGTTTCCCTCCCTCTGTTTCTTGCCATACTTTCTTCTTCGTCGTTCTTTTTCCTCCTTGCTCAGTGCCTCCCTGCCACAGTAGAACAAGGAAAGGAAAGAAAAAAAACAAAAAACAAAAACAGGAGGAGGGAGGTTAAGGGAGTGAGGAAACCCGGGCTGTTGTGACTTACCAAGGCTTTTTTCAAAGATGAAAGTGCCACAGCGTACCAGATAGAAATGGAAAATGGTGCTTTAAAGTAGGAACATATGTTTTACTTTAGAAAAATAAAAGTTGCAGAGGATTATTTTCTCCTATTTTATTCACCCTCCTTCTCCTTGTTTTCAGATGGAGGCAACGGCAAATACTCAGTATGGGACCTGTGTCTCACTGCTTTGTGCACTATATTTCCTTTCTAAAACTTGAAAAATTTGCATTCCAAAACAAATCTGACCCTGAGTATTTAGGATGAGTACCTTCGCTGCTCCTTTAAGCCCCATCCCCTTTAGTCGTGATGATGCAAAGACTCTCCTGTCTGGTCTTGCTCCTGATACCCTGCTGCTCTTCAGTCCGTTCTGAGCACTGCAGCCAGAGCAAAGCTAAAATTAAGTCAAACCAAATCACACCTGTGCTCAAAACCCTCCAGTGGGGAAGAGCCATGGTCCTTCCAGTACCCTATAGAGGCCCTGTGACCTGTCGCTGCTTCTTTGATGTCAGCCCTACTTGCCTCTAGCCTGTTACGCCTAAAAAGGCCAGGGGGGTGCACTCGCACTGCATTCCTGCCTCAGGGCCTTTGCACCTGCTATTTCCTTTGCCTCTTGTCCTTTTCTTCTAGATAACTGAAGTCTAGTCAATAGTACCTTCCTAGTGAGTGTTTCACCAGGGCATCCCTCACCGATACTCCCTACCCCTTCCCGTTAGTACTTACCAACATTCACTTTAAAGTTATCGTACGGATAAAAGTAATTTCCATTCCTTTTTGGACATCAGAACAACTTCCCTTGAATATCTTTGGCCTCCACTCTGAAATTTTTGCCTCACAGGAGCTTTAACTGGTAATCTCATTAATGTTTAAGAATCGTGACTGAAGTGTAGATACCATGCCACTACACATGAACTCATGTCTCAAGGTTAAAAATAAAATGAATATATAGGTGTGTATATGTATACATATACCTTTTGTTGTTTTAAAAGTCTACTATAGGATTGTTGTCAACTGGTCTCCAACCCAGTGTTCAGCAGACCCATTTGTAATCACTGCTCCTTCCTCCAACAGGGGGGGCTAAGTGCCCAAGCCTTTGTTCGTGTGGAACTGGAGGACGTGAATGATAATCCCCCGATGTTCAACCCGTCAACCTATGTGACGAGCATCAGTGCTCAGACCCAGCCGGGCACCGAGATCATCAATGTTCTTGCCACCGACCGGGATTCTGGGATATATGGGACGGTGGCTTATGAACTCGTTCCGGGAGACCTGTCATCCCATTTTACCGTTGACTCCACTACAGGTATGTGATCTTGGAGCAGTTTTCATCCCCTAGCTGTTTAGTTTCTGCTTAGAAGCCAGAAAAGGTTATGTTTTCAGTCACGGGGGTGTCGTAAGACTCACTTAGCCTTCCAGAAGGCACTGGGGTATATCGAAAGGGCTGGGGCTTTATAGTTAGGTTAGACCAGATCTGAATCCCAGCTTTGCCTACTGCTGATTTTGTGATCTTCATCGGCCTCAGTTTCCTTACCTTAAAAGCAGTGCTAATAATGCCTATGTTGCAAAGTTTTAGTGATGAAAGGCAGTAAGTTATGCAGAAACAGTTGGCCAGTAGTATTTATTTTGTGGATGTTCATTTCCTTTCATTTGTATGATCATGCCATCTGAGGATGCCTTAGCATCATTTCGACGTTTTAATAGATAAGATTAGTGCAAAGAGATTTGTACTGCTATCCAAAGTAGATCCCTTTCTTTTTACTAGGCCTGGTATTCCCTTAGTCTCTTTGGGTCTTAATTTTCTTGTTTTTAAAATGGTACCTAAAGCTCCTTTTAGTTCTCTGCAATGATAAATGCATCTCTGCCAAAGAAGCCCAGTGGGAAAACTGTCTTTTAGAAATAATAAATATTTAAGAAGTTATTTTCCCTTTCCTATGGGGTTTTTGCTAACAAAATAATGTTTGAAATATTTGACTAAAAGGAAATAGAAAACTTCAAGCATATACTGTTATAATACTTTGGAGATATGTAGAGAGATTCTGGTCCAAAAATGAGGGTGCAAGAAAACAAGAAAACTTTTTTTCTTTTACATTTCTTGACTCGATCCGAGCAATGAGTACTATGTGTTTCTGTTGTAATGACGATGATAATGCCAGATATACACTAGACATTTTCTGTACATTGTCTTACTGGATCTTCACAACACCCTTTGCAAAGGCCATTTGTTTCTATACATTAGACACCAATAATAATTTACACAGAACATCCGATCCACTAAGTTAGTTTGCCCTCTCACCCAGCCCCATTAGGTACAGTCACTGCTTCTGCCTGGAAAATGAGCTTCATCAGGCTCTGCAGCTGGCTGGGGGGTGAGCTGTTTACACTGGCAGTCTTTATAAGGCAAAACTTTCCTTGCTCAGAATAATACACTTCCATGGCCCCTTTAACATTTCCAAGATCAGAAGAAAATACTTTTGTAGGAAATTAGCCTACTTATCTCAGCCTTTTCAAAATTCATCTTAACAGAAGACCTTAACTGCTCGTCAAATCATCAGGCCCTCCAGGGCGCTAGTGTTGCCAAAAATATATAGGCCAGCCAGTAATTAGGGCACAGGATCTTAAAGCATTTAAAAAATTGATTTTAAAAGACATCCACACACTCATCATTCAGTTTCCCCTGGAAGATCTTGAAGAATGAGCTATCCTGGGTTCTGTTTTTAGAAGAGATCTCTGTGGCTGTGCTGTCTACGCTCAGCCACATGCTTCCTTCCTGGCCTCGGCTGTGACACAAATGCCATTGCTAATCATGGAGAACACTTTATGTGCTTTCTGTGGGTTATTATCTAGGGAAATATCGTGGTATTTTTTTTCTTAAAGCAAAGACCAAATTCATAATGGAAGTAGCCTTGGGTTATTACTGTTGGCAATTTTGATGCCTGTGCATTTAGGTTGAAGACGTTTCTCAGTCAAACGATGCTTGGAATTTGGTTGCACTTAATAATAACTCATGAGACATTCATGAGGCCTGGTAATGCTTTACTTTAACCTTTAGAAGAGAAGGAAAAAATGACTAGCTATGGGAAAAAGTTGTCCAGTGAACAAGTAGTCTCCAATCTGCGTGGTTGAGTTCCAGAAGTTCCTCTGTTGGTTGACTGCAACTGAGAACAACACTTTGTATGTATTTATCGTGCACAGGGTGATGTTCTGATCTATGTATACATTGTAAGATGATTACATCAAGCTAATTAACATGTCTATCACCTCACACACCTAGAACTTTTTTGTGGTGAGAACATTTAAGATGGGCTCTCTTAGCACCTTAGCAATTTTCAAGTATAGAATACATTATTAACAACTGTTGTCACCATGCTGCACAATAGATTGTCAGAACTTACTCATTCTGTCTGACTGAAACTTTGTACCCTTTGGCCAACTTCTCCTATTTCAATCCTAGCCCCTGGCAACCACCATTCTACCCTCTGCTTTTATGAGTTCTACATTATTATCAAATGTCTGATTTCGAATCAAAAGTGTAGTTTATTGTATCTCAAACAAAAAGCAGTACAATTAAAGTATGCGCCTAAACTCTCAACACAGTTTTGCCATCTTAACAGTAGCTTGTTTATGCTAGCAGTGAAGAAACCTGGATAGCGACTGGCGATGAAATTGCTAAAGGTGTTTTCCACAGCTTATTGAAAATTGAATATTTTTCCTTGCAAGAAGTGGTCCAGGGCCTGGAAGAAGTGGTAGTCAGTGGGTGCAAAGTCTGGTGAATACGGTGGATGACAGAGAGTTTCCAATTCCAGACTCTGTAGTTTGAGCAGTGCTGTTTTTTGCCACATGTAATCTTGTAAGAGGATTGGCCTCTTTTGACCAATCTTGGCTGCTTAATTGTGAGCATCCTCATCATTTCATCCAATTGGTTGCAGTAGACATCCGCTGTAATCAACTGACCAGGTTTCCTGAAGCTGTAGGGGGTAATACCAGCGCTGAATCACCAAACAGACACCATTAGTGTTTTTTGATCAATCTTTGTTTTTGGACTGTGTTTCGGCACTTCATCTTTATCCCATCCTTGTGCCGAATGCTTGCGATTGTCAGAAAGAATCCATTTTCATCACATGTGTAGAAATGGTTCACATTTATGTCATGACATCAAAGAAAGGCAAGCTTCGAGACAATTTCTCTTCTGATGCTCTTTTCATCCATGCAGAACCCATCTATCCAGCTTCTTTACCTTGACCGTTTGTTTCAGATGATCACATATTGTTGTAATAGTAACGTCAAACCTTGCTGCTAATTCACGCAGAGGTTGAGATGGATTCATTTCCACTGCAGCTTTCAGCTTATCAAATCTACCTTGGTCTCAGGTCACCCACATGGCTTATTTTCAAGATTAAAATAACCAGAATGGAACTTCTCCAACTATCAATGTACTGTGAGTTCATTAGCCACATCCTTCCCAAATGCTTCATTGATATTTTGAGCTGTCTGTGCTGCATTGGTTCTACGATGGAACTCATATTCGAAAATAACAAGAATATTTGACTTATCCAGGGTTTCACAAAAATTGCTCTAGAAAATTTTTTTTTTTTTTTTTTGGAGACAGAGTCTCACTCTCTTGCCTGGGCTAGAGTGCCGTGGCGTCATCCTAGCTCACAGCAACCTCAAACTCCTGGGCTCAAGCGATCCTACTGCCTCAGCCTCCCGAGTAGCTAGGGCTACAGGCATGTGCCACCATGCCCGGCTAATTTTTTCTATATATTTTTAGTTGTCCAATTGATTTCTTTCTAATTTTAGTAGAGATGGGGTCTCGCTCTTGCTCAGGCTGGTTTTGAACTTCTGAGCTCAAATAATCCGCCCACCTCAGCCTCCCAGAGAGCTGGGATTATAGGCGTGAGCTACCACGCCCGGCCTAGAAAATTTTTTTAAAGATAGTCACAAGCCAAAATGTGCATTTGCAAGACTGAGAATGTACCTTCAGAATAAAAATAAAACAAGAAGCTATAGTAACTAAAACAGCTTTGTACTGGCACGAAAACAGAGACATTGACTTCCGGAACAGGACTGAGAATCCAGAGATGAAACCATCTGCATACAGTAATCTAATCTTTGACAAAGCTGACAAAAACATACACTGGGGAAAAGAATCTCTTTTCAATAAATGGTGCTGGGAAAACTGGATAGCTACATGCAGAAGATTGA
>CAUYSK010019714.1:0-18492 GCA_963575035.1 Avahi laniger | reverse complement strand
CTGGGCTCAAGCGATCCTCCTGCCTCAGCCTCCCGAGTAGCTGGGACTACAGAGATGCACCACCATGCCCGGCTAATTTTTTCTATATATTTTTTTAGTTGTCCAATTAATTTCTTTCCAATTTTTAGTAGAGACAGGGTCTTGGTCTTGCTCAGGCTGGTTTCGAACTCCTGAGCTCAAACAATCCGCCCACCTCGGCCTCCCAGAGAGCTAGGATTACAAGCGTGAACCACCGCGCCCGGCAGGGCAAGGATTTTTTGTCTGTTTTGTCTACTGTAATGTCTTCAGGGTCTAGAGTACTTCCTGGCACATAATATGTGCTAAATAAATATCTGTTGAATTAACTGAATGAATGTTCTAGTCAATTCCTAACCTTGAAGAATGATATCAGTGAGACAACTTTAATCTCATAAAGTAGCCCTTGAAATTTCAGTCAAGTCTATTCAGCTTACTTTTGGCTATGACATCAAGACCTTATTTGTGAGGTTCACAATATTGTCAAGCTCTCCTGCTCTGGGACAGTAATTCTTGAAGTGTGGTCCCCAGATCTCTAGAGAAAACCTTTCGGATAGTTTGCAAGATCAAACTTTTTTCATAGTTAAGATGTTATTTACTTTTTTCAGACTTATTCTCTAATGACAGTATAATGGAGTTTTCTAGAGGCTGCATAATACGTGATACCAAAACTGATTGAAGCAAAACAGACTGATATGAGAATTCAGCTATTTTCTATTAAACCAGATGTTAAAGAGATTTTCTAAAATGAAAAACATTGCCACTCATTAATTATTTTGTTTTAAAATAGTTATTTTCATAAACATTTCTATTAACTAGTAATAGGTTTATTATTATTTTAAGTGAATTCATACATATGTTTAAATTTTTCTCAGTTTTAATTTCTAGTAGGGTAAATATTAATAGATGCAACCACAGAATCAAAAGCTCTTTCGGGTCCTCGATAATTTATAAGAGTATACAATAATTTATACAAGCAAAAAGTTTGAGAACTGTGGCACTGTACTAGTCACACCAGGATAGATACAAAAACAAAAACCTCCTCCTCAATAAAGCCAGGCCTATTTTTTGCAACATATAACACTTTGGCCACACCATATTCTTTTGGATTTCCTTCAACCTCTCAGCCATTTTTCAGTTTTTTATGGGATCCTCTTCCTCATCTTTTAAACATTTTTGTCCTTTGGGTTTTAGCCTGATTTTATCTTTTTGCTCTGTAGACATTGTCCCCTGGTTGTCTTCTTGGACTTACATGGCTTCTTCATCCCCACTTACTTCGATGAGTCCCAAAGTTATATCTCTGGCTGAGATCTCTCTCCTGCAGTTCAGACCAATACACACAGAACTGCCAAGACATCCCCATGCGGATATTGCCAGGTGGAGGATGCCAAGCTAAACACAACTGACACTGAACTCATTATCTTCCCCTGTATATGAGCTTTTTCTCCTGACTTCCTTCTTAACGAATGACATTAACACCCATTTAACTTCCTCTTCCCCACTCCCCATCTCCATTTAATTCTCACAGTTCTCTCCTTAAGCATGCCTGAAATTTATCAACTTTTCTCATCTCTACCACCACAACTATGGCTAGGTCATCAGCGTCATCTGTTTGCGGGATTACCACATTGGGTGTCCAACCGGCCTTCCTGCCTCCACTCTCCTCTGCCCTCAGACTATTTTCTATACTGCAGCCAAAGTCGTATTCCTAACACGCAAATAGAATTGAGTCATCTTGCCTCCTCAAAGCCACCCATAGGCTCCTCACTGTTTTTACAAGTGTTTGTTATCTTATCACAAGGCCCAATAATCTCTCCAACCTCTTGCTATCCTATGTCTTTGTGTTCCAACCAAACTAAATTCCCTCCGTGTTTTCAATGAGCCATGTTTTGCTTGTCGCCAGGACCTTGCACATGTTGTTTCTTTTGCCTGGAGTACTTTCCTGTTCCCCATCCCCTGCACATATACATACACACAGCCTTTTGCTTGGACATCTCCTATTCATCCTTCCTATTCCAGATTTTGGATCCCTATCTCTGGGACAATTTCCCTGGCCTCCCACGTCGGCATCACATGCTCCTCTTAAGTGTTCGGCTAGTGTCCTATGTTTCTAATGTGGTGCATATCCCAGCATTTGTTTAATTATCTCTTCCCCTACCAGAAGGTGTGCTTCTTGAAAGCAGAATTGAGTAATGTCCTGTTCATGTTTTGTCTCCAGCATCTAATATAATGCCCAACCTAGAGTAGCTGCTCAAAAAATAACTGTTGATATGAAAACTCCAAGTCAAACTCAGGAATTTGGACCAATGTGGTCTGCTTGTTTTATTTGTTGTTTATATAGGTTGTGAAGCCCCTTCAATCTCAATCTTGAATGTTAGGGCTAAAAAAATAAAAATTTAAAAACCCGATAACTTCTAGTGCACACTCATTAATTATCAAGTATCGCTAGAAAGAAAGTAGGCATTCGTGCACAGATAAGGGAAGTAGTATTTTACATGTTAAATGAGTGATATGGACGATAAAAGCTCCAGAAGTGCAGATAAGAGTAATTGGTCACTGAAGCTTAGGGCAGCCAGAAAAGACTTTACAAAGGAAGGAGGACTAGAAAGACGGGTACAATTCAGACAAGCACCGTGGGAAGGACTTGCACTGCTAGACCTGGAAATGAACACGGCGTAAGAGAACCCACCTAGCAGCCATGGGAGATTTGTGCTGGCAACTCACAGGAAGGGGACTGGGAGGGTCCTGGGGACAACTCTGACTGCTAATCCAAGGAGTCTGGGCTAGATTTTAAGGATAATGGAGCACAAAGGTTTTCAGGCACCAGGTGACACATAAACTATAATCTTTTAGATGGATAAATCTGGCTATATATAGGAAGTATTAGGCAAAGGGCAGGAAAAAAGCATAGAGAATTCATAGGAAACTGTGGAAGTCTTGCATGTGGTGAGAGCAGGGGGCTGGCAATAAAGGGGTGTATACAAAAGGCACAGAATAATTGCCCCACACTCAGTGAAGGAAAGGGAGAAGAAAAGGGAGGGAAAAAATAGCACGCATTTCTTCGATGTTTCAAGCCTTAGTGCCACCAATCAAAAAACAAAAACTCAAGACAGAAACAGGGAATTTGGTTTCAGCCATATTGATTTTACATGAAGGTCCACCTTGGAAGCAAATCTTTCAGAACTCTTTTAGAGCTGTGGTTCTAAAAGTCAGGGCAGATAGCAAGACATCAAAAAAGAAGTATCAGAGAGATGACATTCCTAATCAACGATCTGGCCTAGATGTTCTGTTCTAGATACTATTGTTCTTACATCCCTGGAAAAAAGAGTCAAATTCTTTCCTAGGTTTTAGACATACCTGACTGTCTTTCTCCCTGTGGCTCCATCTACTTTTTTCCACCATATTCCAACAATATGATCAGCTCAGAAAGGAATATCTAAGGCAATATTCTTAAGACCTGAAGTTTAGGATGAGCTATGGGTGAGCCCAGTATGCAGGAAGAGATTGAAATGCACGAGCCACTTGGAGGTGTGATAGGGAAGGTCTCCTTAAGTGTCTGCTGTCAAAACATGCCCACGACAGGCAGTCCTAGAAAAGGACAGCAGGCGAGAGATCAGTTCGGGTCATTGACTTTTCTCCATCCTTCTGCTGTTCCTTCCCGCATGAGCAGTGAAGAAAGGAATAGAAAAGCTGCTTCCAGAACTCACATCCTCTGAGCAGGTACCAGCACAAGCACTGTGACTCACAGCTTAAGTAGGGTTGCTTAGGTTCAAGTATTTATTACAGGTGTTTATGGAGTTCAGGTGCTAGTAGTGAGAGATATCACATAGCATTGCTACACACACACACACACACACACACACACACACACACACACACACACACACACACACACACACACACACCCCCCCCCCCCCCCTATTTTTGCCCCTGACTGAACTGAGGTTCTGAAGCAACACCCATTGCCTGCAGGCCCTGGTCCCCTTTCCCCTACCGATATGCACAATTCTGGAATGCAGTCAAGGACAAGTTTATTGTCTTTTTTTCTTTTAGAGACAGGATCTGGCTATGTTGCCTGGGCTGGTCTCAAACTCCAGGGCTCAAGGGATCCTCCTGCCTCAGCTTCTTTAGTAGCTGGGACTACAAGCATGAGCCACTGTGCCTGGCTTAAGTAGGAGTTTATTTCATTGTTTAATTGTTTTGGTCAAGGCCTGGGGATTTGGGAGGGAAGGGTGGAAGTAAAGTCTGCAGAAGAGATAGATGAAGGGTCCTTTTGGCCTCGTGGGTGGGTGTCAGCCCTAGGATGAGAGGAGTCATGGCCAAAAGTTGGAGTGGCCTTTTTGGGTTTTGCAGCTTGACACAAGCGGTGCTGTCTGAGGGCACATGGGACAGTGTAACCCAGACTGAGAAGACAGCCAAGCTGGAATGCAGTGGTGTGATCATAGCTCACTACTGCCTCCAACTCCTGGCCTCAGCAATCCTCCTGCCTCAGCATCCCAAGTAACTAGGACTATAGGCACATGCCACCATGCCTGGCTACTTTTTTAACTTTTTGTAGAGATAGGGTCTTGCTATGTTGCTCAGGCTGGTCTCGAACTCCTGGCCTCAAGTGATCCTCCTGCCTCGGCCTCCCAAAGTGCCAGGATTATAGGCATGAGCCACTACACCTGGACATTTTTTCTTTATATAGTTTTTGTACCATTTTTTCTAGTCTTCTTTTGGGACTCCAGTGACACCAATGTTAGGCCTTTTGTTATTGTCTCATAGGTACATAGGTTCCTGGGTCTATAATCTTTTTTTCTCTGTTGCTCAGACTGGATAATTTCTATTGAACAATCTGCTCATATACTGGGTCTTTCTTCTGACATCCCTATTCTGCTGTAAGGCCCATCCACTGAGTTTTTCATTTCAATGATTGTGTTTTTTAGTTCCAAAATTTCTATCTGGTTCTTTTTTTGTCTTTGTTTTCTGAGACTAAGTTTCCATTTGTTTTTACAGCATTTGTAATTGCTTGCTGGAACGTTTTTAAAAAGCTGTTTTAAAGTCTTTATCAAATAATTCATTCATTCCTCCCTCCCTCCCTTCTTTCCTTCCTGACATGGTCCTACTATGTTCCCTAGGCTGGAGTGCTGTGGCTATTCACAGGTGTGATTATAGCACCCTATAGGTTCAAACTCCTGGACTCAAGCAATCGTCTTCCCTCAACCTCCTGAGTAGCTGGGACTACAGACACATGCCATTGTGCCTGACAATAATTTCTGTTAAATAAAAATTATAGGAGGTCATTGTTTGGGACTAAGCTCCTGCCCCAGTCCCCAACAGACCAGACTAAAAATCAAAATGGAGTCACCCATGCTAAAGTTCCATGTAACCAAACCCAAACTAAGTTGTTATCTGTCCTTCGAAGAAATGAGGAGAGAGAAAACAGCAATCTTCAATCACATGATAATGAAGTTCTCTCTGTTTTAATCCTTACACAAAATAAGTAGCCTGAGAGAAATCTTCATACTGTTTTCCATAGTGACTGCATTAATTTATATTCCCACCAACAGTGTGTCAGGGTACCACGTTTTCTGCATCCTTGCCAGCATCTATTATCTTCGTCTTTTTAATAACAGTCATTCTAACTGGGGAAAGATGGTATCTCATTGTGGTTTTGAGTTGCACTTCCCTGATGATTAGTAATGTTGAGTATTTTTTCATATACCTGTTGGCCATTTGCATGTCTTCTTTTAAGAAATGTCTATTTAAGTCCTTTGTCCACTTTTTAATGGAATTATTATTATTTTTACTGCTGAGTTGTTTGAGTTCCTTGTATACTCTGGATATTAGTTTCTTGTCAGATGAATAGTTTGCAAATATTTTCTCCCATTCAATATTGTCTCTTCACTCTGTTAATAGTTTCCTTTGCTGTGCAGAGACTTTTCAGTTTAATATCATCCCATTTGTCTATTTTTGTTTTTGCTGCCTGTGCTTTTGAGGTCTTAGCCATAACATCTTTGCCTAGAAAAAAAACCTGAAGTGTTTCCCCTATGTTTTCTTCTAGTAGTTTTTATAGTTTTGGGTCTTACATTTCAGTCTTTAATCCATCTTGAGTTGATTTTTGTATATGGTTAGAGATAGGGGTCCAGTTTCGTTCTTCTGCATATGGATATCCAATTTGCTCAGCACCATTTATTGAAGAGGATGGCCTTTCCCCAGTGTGTCCTTGGGACCTTTGTCAAAGATCAGTTGGCTATAACTACGTGGATTTATTTCTATATTCTCAATCCTGTTTCATTGGCTATGTGTCTATTTGCATACCAATGCCATGCTGTTTTGGTTACAAAATAGCTTTGTAGCATATTTTGAACTTAGACAGTCCAATGCTTCCAGCTTTGTTCTTTTTGCTCAGAATTGCTTTGGCTATTTGGGCTCTTTTTTTTGGTTCCAAATGAATTTAAGGATTGTTTCTTCTATTTCTGTAATAAATGACATTTTGGTATTTTGGTAGGGAGTACATTGCATCTGTAGATTGCTTTGGGTAATATGGTCATTTTAATGATATTAATTCTTCCATGAGCACAGGATGTCTTTCCATTTGTTTGTGTCATCTATGATTTCTTTTATCACCGTTTAGTAGTTCTCCTTGTAGAGGTCTTTCATCTACTTGCTTAAATTTATTCCTAGGTATTTTTATTTGTAACTATTGTAAATAGGATTGCCTTGTTGATTTCTTCCTCAGTGAGTCCATTATTGGTATATAAGAAATGCTACTGTTTTTTGCACGTTGATTTTGTATCCTGCAACTTTACTGAATTATGTTTATCGGATGTAAGAGCTTTTGGTGGAAAAAACTAAAATTAGAACCATCCTAAAATCTAGCATATCCATTACTGGTATTTACCCAAAGGAATAGAAATAAAAAATCAAAGGGATACCTGCCCTTGATGTTTATTGCAATACTATTCACAATAGCAAAAATAGGAAATCCACCTAAGTTTCCATCAGTGGATGAATGGATAAAGAAAATATGCTATATATACACAGTGGAATTCCACTCAGCCATAAAAAGAGAATGAAATAGTGTCATTTGCAGCAATGTGTATGGAACTAGAGATCATTATGTTACATGAAATAATTCAGGCACGGAAAGACAAATATTGCATGTTCTCACTCATATATGGGAGCTAAAAAAGTTGATCCCAGAGAGGTTGAGAGTAGAATGATAGATATCAGAGGTAGGGAAGGGTGCCTGCGTGTGCAGCAATGATGAATAGGGGTTGGTTAATGGGTACAAACACAGTTAGATAGAAAGAATGTTCAACAGCAGAGTAGGGTGACCATAGTTAACAACACTATATTGCATATTTCCAAATAGCCATAAGAGAGGAATTGAAAGGTTTCCAACACATAGAAATGATAAGTACTTGAAGTGATGGACAACGCTAAAATCCTGACTTGATCATTACATATTCTGTGCATGTAACAACACATCACACACACCCCATAAATATGTAAAAATATTATGTATCAATAAAAAAATTTTTTAAACATACCCACACACAAAAATACCCAAAAAGAAGCCTGAAGTGACTTGATGTTAACTAAGCAGTTATTTTTCTATTATTGTCTTCTTGTCCCAGCCTTACAAGAAAAGCAGCTTTGAAATGACCAGTAATGCTCTTTGTTCTCTGCTCCTGCTTTCTCTAGTTCCTGTCTGTCTATAAAACCGAGCTCTTCTGCTCAGCTCATCAGAGCACTCATTCTATTTCACGGAATGAAGTTTTGCCCGATTCTAGAATCGCAATAAAGCCAATTGATATCTATAAATTTGTTGTCATTTTGTTCTTTGACATTTCAAAATCTGTATCATCTCAGCACTGAAATCTGTTTATAGCCTTTTCAAGTTGAAATTTTCCTGATTCCTTGTAGACTGAGTAAATTTGGATTAAATTCTGGAAAGCTTACATATTATGTTACGAGACTTTGAATCTTATTCAGATCCTATGAAGAATGTTGATATTTTGTTTAAGCAAGGAGTCTACCTGACTGGGTTCAGGAAATAAGTTCTAACCTATCTCCTGTCAGCTGTGGTTCCAATGTCAACTCAGTGTTCAGTGCCTTTGTAGGGCTACTAGAACTATCCAGGGTGTGCGCCACCCAGTGGCCAATTTGGCACATGGGCAGTAGACTTTGGTATGCCGAATGGGACCAGATCCAATCACGTGGACGTAGGGGTTAGCCCAGGAGTCCATAAACGACTGTACAGAGTCACTTTCCTGAGGCCCTCCCTCTTCCTAATCTGCCCCATACTTTCTGGTTCCCTGTTGATCCTGGTCTCAGTTCTGCAGCCAGAAAGCTAGTACTTGTTTCCTCTGCTATTCCATGAAAGTTCATAACTGAGCCCATGTCTGCAGTCAGGTGGTGGGAGGACCATGAGATAAAAAAGCAATGGGTGTTGGCTACAACATCCTGAAACCACAGCCCCCTGAACGGATAAATTTTTCTGCCCAAGAGTTTTGTCTCCTTCAGGCTCCTGTTGCCACTGGCTGCTTTTGCTGCCACAGGTTGCGTTGTTGCCAGGACACAGGAAAACAAAGAAAAGAAACAAAAGAGGGCTAGACTTCCACCTCCTGAGCTTACAAGTTACCTTCTGGAGCTCTCTCCTTCTGTGCCCCCATCGTCTGCTTCCAGGGCATGGAGCTTGAGCCAGGACCTACCGGAGGGAGGAAAAAAAGATGAACTCACTGCTGGTTTAGTGGTATTTCAAATTCTGGTCTTCTTCCCCAAGCTATATGCTACTGTTTACTTTTCAGGGTCCTTAAATAATACTGCTTACAATTTTTCCAGATTTTATAGCCTCATTCAGTGGAAGAGACAGGGTGAAGTGTGTTTACTCCAGCTTACCTAAAACTGGACCCTTTTACCAGTGGTTTTTAGGTTTTGGGATTTCTGGCCCTCTGGTCCGCTTAAAGGGCTAGATCTTTTGAATAACGAAGAATAATCTATTATGTCAGAAGCTCAAACTTGAGCAGAATGTCTTTCATTGATGTATCTAAAACATGATCATTTATTTCATATGTCATTCACAATCCTTGATACATGCAGAGGACATTGTCCGGGCCTGTCCCATACTATTCTCAAACCAGTTATATGTCAAAGGAGTGTCCATTTAGGAACAGGCTGCCTGTCCTCTCTTCCCCCAAACCAAGGATGAGCCAGCCCAGCACCATATCAAAATCTCTTGCCCCACCGCTCTTACATAACAGTGCTAATGGCAAGCGGGCCTACAGCTCCAGGGCACTGGGAGGTGTTAGCAAATACACACCTGGGGAAGTCTGGGCCTCTACCTAACTCTCCTACCTACAGCACCTGGAGACTTCCCTACTCGGGGTGCTAGGGTTTCAGTGCCCTATGTATGGTTCAAGGCAGCTGCCTGGCACCTCCTTCTAGCTTCATTCCTGCCAGCCCCACTGCCTGGGGGCTGTGGCCTATACTTTCTCTCCAATTTTGAGATAATTCTTAGAACGACCTGGCTCTGTATCTAACACTCCTACTGCCCCTGTTCCAAAGCAAGCCTGTGTTCTTGTCTTTTAGATCAGGTTCTCCTTGCTGGTAAATTGGACTGAATCTGTCCACCTCTGTTATTTCTTATTACCCCAAATCTATTTCCCCTCCTTCAGTTAGCATTCTCCTATTTTCCTTGGGAAACCTCTCCCTTAATATCCTTTGAGAGAAGCTGACCTCCTATCTCACCAGTTCCAGGGGTGCCCATAGCCGAGGGAGACTTTGAAGGACCAAAACAGGCCTGAGCTGGATTGTAACTGGAGGAGACTGTGGGAATCCACGCTTGGCATAAGAGCACCAGGCACCTGAGAAGAGTTGATGGCTTTGCCTTAGAGGGGAACATGAAATATCAACTTTGTTTATTAAAGGCAGTAGGGCCTAATCTGACAGACCTAATTTCAGAGCTTCATTCAGTCATTTACTGTCTATGTAAACTGAAGCAAGGCTTTCAAGCTTTTGAGCCTTGATTTCTTCATTTGTTAAATGAAATGAATTATACCTACCTTTAAGAGTTGATTGTATTATATTATATGATGAATATACAGTGTCTGGCAAGTAGTAAATCCTCAATAGATAACAGCTATTATTATCATTAATTTAGCTGGTCCCATCAGTCATGACTGTCATCAACGACAGTGATTCCCCAGGGGTTGTGCTGTGGAAGCTGACTTGAGAACACAGTTTCAAAGCTGGGGCTTAGAGGTAAGAGGTTTATCAGAAAGTATTGTTTCTTCTAGCAAAGGCAACCAGATGAAGGCACAATTTAGCACTGGAAAAACTTGGCTTCCCCAGGAGTAGATTCTAATGATCAGAACTCCATCACCTGGATCCCAGGTGATCTGATCATTCCTGCCCAGTGCTCAGTGGAAGTAAATTGGGATATAATGGAGGTGGGTGTTTTTGCTGACTTAAAGGCAGTCCCTGAATTTGAAAAGAGAGAGAGAGAAAGAGATGACCTATCCAATGTTTGAGAGGTAGAGAATCAAGTTTGAGCTAAATTTCAATCATCTTGGGAATGTATTTCTCTTGGAGTTGCTGATGTTTCTAAAGCTGAAATGGAAGGGAGCTTGAGAAGGTTGAGAAGTTGCAATGCTTTTCAACCCCAGTTACGCTTTAGAAACACCTGGAACTTTAAAATTATCAGTGCTTCCTCAAGAAATTTTGATGTCATTGGGTTAGGGTGGGGCAGGAGGTTGTTTTTTTTTTGATTCTTCAGATGATTCTTAATGTGCTGCCAGAGATGAGACCCAGTGGGGTAGTGAATTCCATGACTCCGGGTCCTATGTGAGCAGAGACAGTTGCAATGTAAAATGCTGGTGTTGGTGATTCCGGGAGCAATACATTTCACGTGCAGTGAGTGTTAGCTCTGCTTATTAGCAGAGCTGGAGTTGTAATCCCTTAGCAGAACAGACCATATCCACGGAACCTAAGGAAAGTCAGGTGACTAGCAGAGAACCCCACCTAAGACTGACTCTGAGAAGTCCCAGCACTAGGACCCATGAGGTTTCTCTCTTTCCCTCTTGAACCTCTAAACCACAATGTTAACACTACATTTTCAATGGCTTGCATACAAACTAATGCAAGCAACTGTGTCTCATGTATGAACTTCTGATTGGATACAACACAGTCATAAAACCAAGTTACTCATTGCAAAGCTCTTAGCACCTGCTGGCACATACACTACACTGTCTTCGTCATTAGGAAATATTACACTGACTGGCAGAGGGAACAAAGAAGCTTCTGGAACGCTTGTAATGTTCTGCTTTTTATTTTGGGTGCTGGTAATACGAGCATGTTCAGTTCATAAAAATTAATAGAGATGTACACTTGTGAATTGTGTATTTTCTCAGTATGTATTTTATACTTCAATACTAAGTGTGAAAAATATTAAAAACTCACTAACCATTTCCTTTCAAGTTGTTTATGGGGGGTGGCTAGATAATTCTTAGCAAGGGGAAAATAAATGTCCAGATTGAATTCTTCCACTTACAGAGCCTGGGAAGAGGTAAGTGTGGGGGTGGACAGTGGGGGTAGGGGTTGCAGAAGAAAGAAATTGCAAAGTCTCTGCCAGTTCTTCAGGCTACACAGGGCTGAGCAGGTGGCCTTTTATTTAGCAAAGTGATAAACGTGTCTTCAAATATGCAAAGGTAGACCTCAGCATGAGGAAGGATTGCAGAATCTCTTGCTCTACGCTGTAAATAAAGAGAATCTAATTTAGGAGAGAGCTAAAGGTGAAGGGACCTGGGGACTCGGAATAGAGGGGACACCTGCGGGAGGGCACTGATTAGGCTGTGTGATGGCAGATCAGAGCCCGGGAAAAGATGTCCAGACAGACTGGCAATGCATTCTGAAGATGCGGTGGCCAAAGTCCTTTTAAGAAGAGACATATCTAATATTTAATTTCAAATCTGTTTATGTGGCTGCAATGAAAACCCCCTCCATTGCTCCAAATCCCCAGCAACCTTAGCTATCCTGCTAATCTACCTGCTTTATAATATTACTAAGTACAAACCAGACAGATGGAAGGATACCGTAACTCACTGATCCAGAGAGATGTGAGTTGATATGGTTATTTTAGCTTGGCTGATGTGGAACATTAAATTGAATTTTCTTTTAATGATGATACATGCCTGCAACTTGATGATATGGGGCCAGACACTTACACTGTAAAATGGAAAAGTTTGACACCCCCATAAGAAATATGGCCTTACAATACAGCTAATTCTGACACATAGATCATAATTGCTACTTTTCCTTTCAAGTGTAAAAGATCAGTGTCTCACTGGCACCTGTGGTCTGGGATAACGAGTAGTAAAACTCGAAGTTGGAAGATTAGCTGTATTCCTTGGGAAAGCTAGTGAACATCCCTAATCTTGTTTCCTCTTCTATAAAATAGGGGAAAATAACTCTCATGTAGAGATTCTCCAAGACCTAAATGAAAGAATGTATAAAGCAAGTCCTTCAGCAGAGGGCATATAGTAAATACTCAATAAATATTAACTTTCTCTCTCCCTCTTCCATAATATTGTATACAGAAGTATTTCATAAATTGTAGAGTGTCATAAACATAATTGTTAGAAAAATAAGTGAAAACTAAAATTTGTTGACTGATGATTTTCAAAACATATTCCTTCTTAGCAACAAATTTCAAGAAGCAGAAAGAGTATTTTTGTACCATAAATTAAATTAAAGGTTTTAGTGCAGTGAGTTTCAACTGGGGGGCAATTTTACCTCCCCGCAGTCAACTGGCAATGTCTGGAGACATTTTTGGTTGTCACAGCTTGGGGAATGCTAGTGGCATCTGGTGAGGAGAGGCCAGAGATGCTGCTAAATATCCTACAATGCACAGGACAGCCCCCACGACAAAGAATCACCCAGCTCAAAATGCCAACCGCACTGCTGTTGAGAAACCCTGTTTTGGTGGTAACGCAAGACAGTCTGGTTAGTCTTGTTTTCAGTTTTGTTGAGTGCCTACACACATATTAACATCCTTAACCTGAAATTAGTCCCTCCTTACCCTGTAAACTCTGCAAAAGAATGAGAAAAGTCACTTCTAAGGTGACCCTGTGCTTACATGTTCAGGCACATAAATGACGAGCCTGTAATATCAACACAAAGCTTGTGTTCTGCCCCAGGTAAGTCTAGAGAACTCTCTCACTAGACATTCTTCTCCACACCCCACTGAAGTGTCACCATTTTGAAGACCTGTACAGTCCTGCCTGTCTAAGCAACACTGAGTAAACCAAATTCTACTGTGCTCAACTCATCTCATGATTCAACAATGCGTACGGAGCTCTTTGTGGTAGAGAAGGTGATTGCTTCCGAGTAAGAGCTAGCCCTCATACCAATCCTAAATCTTAATTTTACAGATCAGAACGAGAGAACTGAGAGCTAGTGAAAAGATTGTTCAGAAATGTTTCTGTTATTGCGAAGTGATCTTTAGAAATGTTCTTCCTGGCTCTGAATCTAACAGGTACAGCTAGTAACCTAGGCAATGGAGCTACCGGTACTGTTCAGCTTCTTCGTCTCCCACCACTCATGCTCTTAAAGCTGTCATCCTATTACTGGCTCCATGGTAAGGTCCAGAGGTGCAACAGCAAGGTCAGAGGTGGGTCAAGGGCAAAGGATGCCAGTGACAGCAAAGGGCAATGGACAGCAAAGAATTGTTGTAGAATGCAATAATAATTATTCTATAATTTAGTTTCTGTTTTCACAATACATTACTTATTTGATATTTCCAACAACCCAGTGATGCCGACAAGATAAATATCTGTATCCCTAGTTTACAGATTAAAAAAAAAAAACCTATAAAGTTTAAGTGCCTTGCTCTAAATCATGCAACTATTAGGTATTTAGGATCCAGGGCTTCCAAGTCTTTAGAGTTTTTTACACTATAGTAAACAAAAATATAAAGCTTATCTTATGCCCCTGTCCTTCCATTTCTTGAATTTGATACACCTGTCTCGGTTGCAGGAGTGCGAAGGAAAACTGGAGATACCGACCTGGTGTAGCTGGGCCTGCAGCCTGCAGAAAGGTGCAGAAACCCTTCACCAGAACAAATACACCTCAGCTTGCTGGGATTCTCCAGATAAAAAAGTCTCTGCCCTGCAAAAATGCCTTTGGGAAATCATTCATTTCCTGAAAAGTCATTTTAAAAGATAATTAATCATCCAGGATGGATTTTTCAAAATTAGCCTTTATTTTTTCTTGCCGAATTTCACCTATTACTCTAATTTATACCATATTATTGTGATTTAATGTGCTTTTCTTCAGGATGATTACTTTAAACATGTGAAGATAGCTTTTTCCAAATTAGCAATGTCATGACCTGAATGCACATACTTACCCCCTTTGTTAACGCTCTTAGTTATTCATTCTTCCCTGAAAGACTCTTTCAGTTCCCTTAACTTCCTCTTATTTGAATAGTCGCTGTAATTGTGTTCATACAGAACATAAAGATCATTTTTGTCTTCTGAGAATGCAGAGTCACCCTTGTTCCAGTTATAGGAAGTAGTTTTGACAAGCATTTGGTGTATGTATGTGTAGAGAGGTTATATTAGTTTCATTTTATTTTATTTTTTGGAGGAGTTAAGAGTTTCACAACTAACTCTTAGTACTATTAAAACTTAGGAATTTTTTAATATACAGCTATAAAATTATAGCTTGTCTTTATAACTACGAAGGACAAAAACCAAGAATGCAGTATTCCTGCAGCAGCATATGGGAACTGAATTAAGAATATATCCCTTCTAACTTCTACAAACATAACCCAAAGTTATACTATTATTCCCTTTTGCTATTGTATTTTGAAAATTCATAACTTCAAAGACATAGCAAAACTCAGAGTGAGCAGCTGTGATTCATTCGCTGCTCCATAATGAGGGTAGGCTTCGGTGGGAAAAGAGAGACATTTTCTATTCTGGTATCTTCCGCTTCTAGGAGAAAACAGGGAGGCCAGTATTTTAAAGTCACTACGAACTTACAAAAAATTCAGCACAGGTAAAGATGTCCAAGGATGTCACTGGACGAGACTGATGTGCTTGAGCTCACCAGCCTTTTGCCACGCCGGTGTCTACCTTTGAACTATGCCACAATGACTTTTCTTCTTGTCACTGAATGCTTGGTTTCCTGTCTTCAATCCATCTTTTCAAAATGGTAAAAACTTCATTGTTGCTAGCAAATTCCTGCTTCAGTGAACAAGTTTACTGGGACCACACACACCAAACCAAAAATCAGTCTCTCTCTCTCTCTCAAACACAAACACATATCTTCTATTGTGAAACATTACCCACATATAAAATGCACGTGTATAGTTTAATAAACAGTTTTTTAAAAACATACACCAGTGCAACCATCACTTGGTCACAAAACAGAAATTTTCTAGCAGTGCGGCAATGTACCTGTGCAGTCTTCCTACTCTGCAGCCTTGCCTCTGCAGTAGAGGGCACTGCCATCTTGACTTTTGTGCTAATCATTTCCTGCTTTTTAAAAAATAGTTTCACCATATCTATTCTGTTTTCTTAATTTGTTTATATGATGCAGCTATACTGTGTATAACTTTAATTCATTCAATTTCATTGCTATATGGAGTCTACTTTATAAAAATATAATACCGCAATTTATTTGTTCTTTCTGCTGATAATAACCATGTGGGTTGTTTCCACTTTCGGGCAATTTTATAAACACTGCTGTGGACATTCTTATATATGTATGTAAGGCATACCTGGGAGTGAAGTCTCTGAGTCATAGGGTAGGCATACCTTGGACATTGCCATGCAGTGCCAAACCATCTCTCCAAGTTGTTATACCAGTTTCAAACCTCATCGGTTGTACATGTGAGTTCTTGTAGTTAGTTCCACATCGTTGCCAACTCTTGGTATGGGGAGACCTTAAAATTCTTGCAATCAAACATTCAAAGAAAGGTACCATTGTTGCGACTTTTCTTCAAGTCCAAAATTATTTACTATAAAGTCTTTGATGGTCAATCCCAGCTAACATTTTCAGCAAGTGGAGCTCCACGTACCAAATGTGTAGACATTTAAAAGATACATCAGGCCGGGCGTGGTGGCTCACGCCTGTAATCCTAGCACTCTGGGAGGCCGAGGCGGGCGGATTGTTTGAGCTCAGGAGTTCGAGACCAGCCTGAGCAAGTGAGACCCCGTTTCTACCAAAAATGGAAAGAAATTAATTGGACAGCTAAAAATATATAGAAAAAATTAGCCGGGCATGGTGGTGCATGTCTGTAGTCCCAGCTACTTGGGAGGCTGAGGCAGTAGGATCACTTGAGCCCAGGAGTCTGAGGTTGCTGTGAGCTAACGCCACGGCACTCACTATAGCCAGGGCAACAAAGTGAGACTCTGTCTCAAAAAAAAAAGATACATCTAACTAAAAATCAATGGGATCTAACAGTCACCATGATGACATTGTAGTAATATCTCCGTGTGACTTTAATTTGCATTTTTCTGATCACTAATGAGATAGGGCACCTTTCGTGTCTAATCACCATTCAGATTTCCCCTTTTGTGACGTGCCTGTTCTGAGTTTTTTGCCCATTTTTATCATCCTTTTTTTCTCTTTCAGATGTTATTGCAATGTTCTGAATACTACTCCTCTATCAGCTATATAGTCGAAAATGTCTTCTCCTATACCTAACTTATGTTTTCTCCCAGATCACCCAAATTAAACTAAACGGGTGGGGATGGGAGGGAAGGTTAAAAAAATGAGAAAATTGTATGACACAATAACAATAATGGCCTAATTATTATTATTACTATACATGTAATTAGATTTCCAGATGGAAAAGAGAGTGGGGCATGGGAAAAATTGGAAGAAATAACGTTTGAGAAATTTCTTAAATTGGCTAATGATGTCAGCCCAAAGATTCAAGAATCTCAGTGGACTCCCAGCAGGATAAATACAAAGAAAAGTGCTCCTGGACATATCAAACTGCTAAAAACCAAAAACAAAGAGCGTTATGGATTGGATAGTTAAGATATAAAGAAAACAAAACGAAAAAACAAAAAAAAAAAGAGCCAAAGATAAAGAGCGGATCTTAAAAGCATCTAGAGGAGGGAAGACACATCATGTTTAGGGAAATAATCTTAAGGATTATGGCTGAATTCTCCCAGAAACAATGAAGGCCAGAAAACACTAGAACAACATCTTTACATTCTTTATAAAGGTGAGGGGCGGGGGTCGGGGTGGTTCGATAAGCTCCCTGTTGACATTTGTGCGAGCCTGTAGACATTGCTCTCAGGGCTCTTCCTCCTGACTTTAGTTCTTTTGTACGAATCATCTTATGTTGAAACGTGTCACTACATGCTACACTGCAGCAGGAGTTTCAGAGTCTGAATAAATGTAGGAAAAATAAAAAGCAGTTATGGAGGGGTTAGAGGTGGAGAGGGGGCGTAACTATGAACAGCTCATTAGGGAGTCCTACGCAGAAGGGAGATGATGGCCCAATGCCCCTTTGGTGTTTAGGCCAAGGGAGCTCCTTGTTCTGAGCAGGCAGCTGAGGTGACTCAAAGCCTCTTTCTGTCTTTATTGCTGCTATTCCTGCTGCTACAGCTCAGAATTCAAAGTACATATAGTCCCAGAACTTGTCCCTTAGCCTCTTCCAGTGACAGAATAGTGGAAATTGTGGGAACTGTGTTCACTTTTGCAGTCCTTTTCCCCCTCAGTTTCCACTATTCTTTCCAGTGTTTGTCCCTTGGTGTATCTTTTTGGGTAATTTAATGGGAAAGTGAAGAGATCCTATCAGGCAAGTCTAGTCTGAGGTTTTTGTTCCAACATTTTATTATTTAATTTTTTATACAGACAGGAAAGTTGAAAGAATTTTATAGGGAACATTCATATACCCACCAGTTAGATTCTACCTAAAGTACTATTTTTATATATCCATGGTAAATTTTAATTTTTATACACTCATTACAATAGATTTTAGTTTAATTCAAGCAAATTATTATAATGCACTTTCTCAGGACCTATGAGCAGCACTAGATATGCTTTAAAATATTAATAATAAAAAATAATCAGAGAAATAAAAACAAGAGTATATATAATTAGGCTATAAATGATATATCTGCATTATATTAATAAATGGGGATTGAAGCCGTCATTTTAATAATTCATGCTTAAAAAATTTTTTGTGACAATTAGTATAATAATTTTTTACAACTATCCATCTCAGTCCATAGATAAAAATTGAGCATATGAAGCCTAAGCAAGAGCAAGACCCCGTCTCTACAAAAGATAGAAAATTAGCCAAGCGTGGTGGCTCACACCTGTGTCCCAGCTACTTGGGAGGCTGAGGCAGGAGGATCACTTAAGCCCAGGAGTTTGAGGCTGCTGTGAGCTGTGATGACACCAGTGCACTCTACCTGGAGTAGAGTGTTTCTTCATGTCTATCTTGTTACACGTTTCCCACCT
>CAUYSK010019712.1:0-10021 GCA_963575035.1 Avahi laniger | reverse complement strand
GCTCTCTGGATATGGTGGTATTTGAGCAGAAACTTATAACATTCACCATTATTGAGCAGTTACTATGTGCCAGACACTGCATTATCTCATTTATTTTCCATACATTTAGTGTGGTAAATGTTGCGAATATTGTCAATTTTTTTTTTTTTGAGACAGGGTTTCTCTGTGTTGCCCAGGCTAGAGTGCAGTGGCATCATCTTAGCTCTCAGCAACCTCAAACTCCTGGGCTCAAACAATCCTCCTGCCTCAGCCTCCCGAGTAGCTGGGACTCAGGCATGTGCCACCATGCCTGGCTAGTTTTTTCTATATATTTTTAGTTGTCCAATTAATTTCTTTCTATTTTTAGTAGAGACAGGGTCTCGCTCTTGCTCAGGCTGGTTTCGAACTCCTGAGCTCAAACAATCCGCCCGCCTCGGCCTCCGAGAGAGCTAGGTTTCAGGCATGAGCCACCGCGCCCGGCCGCACCAGTGTTTTTTATTGACGATCATGGAAATTACATAATTTGCCATGAAATTCAAATAAGGTCTGACAATAAAAGTCCACTTTCTCCCATCACCAGTTCTAACAGAGTTTCCAGTGCCTTACAACTTTGCTGTCTTCAGCTCTCATTCTTTGTATACCATTGAACACTAAATCGTGTTTCTTACCTACCCTATTTCTAGACGTTAGTCCTACAGCTTTAACTCCCTTCTGACTTAGTTAACACAACAGGTACTTGGAAGATCAAGGACCCCTTTGGGAATCAGCGGCATGACGTGGACATGTCTCAGACAGACACACACTTGTGTGCAGTTCAGCATTGAACCCTGGGGGCTCACAAAGTTCCTGAAGCCCTTCCATGGGCTTTGGTATGGGCTCAATTATTGTGTCCCTCCAAATTCGTAGGCTGAAGTCCTAACCCACAGTACTTCAGAATGTGACTGCATTTGGAGATGGGATCTCTACAGAGGTAATTAAGTTAAAATGAGGTCCTTGGGGTGGCCCCAATCCAACATGACGGTTGTCCTTACAAGAGATTAGGACACAGACACATGTATAGAGGGAAGTCCATGTGAAGACATGGGGAGAAGATGGTTATCCACAAGCCGAGGAGAGAAGCCTCAGATGCCTTGCTTTCGGATTTCTGGCCTCCAGAACTGCAAGAAAATAAATTTCTGTTGTTGAAGCCATCGAGCCTGCAGCACTTTGTTGCGGAAGCCCTAACAAACTAACATAGACCCCAGCCTGAGAACCTACGCGACAGCCTGCCTTTCGCCCCCCTAACTTCCAGTCTCGTATGCCCCTTCCTCACACAGATGGGCATTTTTACTGTCATTGCTTTGAATGTGTCAGTGACTCACAGCTATGTTTTCCACTGAATGAAAATTCTTAACCACAGACTGTAAGGCCCACCCCAACTGGTCTTATTTCTCACTACATGTTGGCTCAAAGACTTTGAATCCAAATCCACTTGTCTTTTCCACGCACTTTAACTGCTTTGCTTCCTTCCCTCTGTGGAAACTGCTCTTAATCTTTTCTATGAACCTCACCAGGTTCCTAGTTAGTAACAATTAGGGAAGCTGTCACCCTCCTGATTTTGAGACAGGTATGCTCTCAGCCCTACGGTAGGCCCGCCTGCTCTTTCAGACTCGTTTTCCTCCATTTCCAATATACCCCATATTTCAACCACACATTATTACCTGGAGCAGACTCTGCTCTATTGCTTCAGGCCTTTGCACTGGGAATGCTCCAGAAATTCCTTTTTTTTTTCTGAGACAGAGTCTCACTCTGTTGCCCGGGCTAGTGTGCTGTGGTGTCAGCCTAGTTCACAGCAACCTCAAACTCCTGGGCTCAAGCAATCCTCCTGCCTCAGCCTCCCGAGTAGCTGGGACTACAGGCATGCACCACCATGCCCGGATAATTTTTCTATATATTTTTAGTTGTCCAGCTAATTTCTTTCTATTTTTAGTAGAGACGGGGTCTCGCTCTTGCTCAGGCTGGCAGAAATTCCTTTTTTCTCCTCCCTTCTACCTGGCTAATTTCCACCCAACTCCAAACGTTATTAGCTCAAGGATCACCTTCTGCCTCCAACCTCATCTAACCCTACTGGTTAGATGTCCCTGCTGCTCTGTGCTCATCTCTAATATTAGCATCAGTTGGGTTTGACCAATGAGAAGCAATAAAATAAAAAAATAATAATGTAGCATCATTGATATATTTGTTTCTTTCCTCAACGAGGCTGTGAGGTTCTTGAGGGCTGTGAGCGCATCTTTCATCTGTTGGTGCATAGCATATAGTAGGCAATCAATAAATGTAAGTATTAAATTATATAACTTCCTAAAGACAAAAGACTGGCACAAAGCCAAGACCGAATATCTAGATCTGTGCTGTTCAATAGGAAAGCCATTAGGCACATATGACTATTTAAATCAAAAATTCTGTTCCTTAGTTACACTAGCAACATTTCAAATGCTCAGTGGTCACATGTAGCTAGTAACTATCCTACTGTATAGCACAGATACAGAACATTTCCACCATCACAAAAAGTTTATTGGACAGTGTTGATCTTGAAATATGAAAAAGTAAAAACTTCAGGAAAAAAAGCAGAAAAAGTTATGATATGCCATTTATACAATTAGGCAAACAGCCAAACACATAAAAGAGTGAGCCACCCAATTGCTAACCAGGGAAATGCAAAATTAAATGAGATGCTATTTTTTACCCATTAGATGGGCTAAAATTAAAGTCTATAATACACTAGTGAGTTGTAAGGAAATGAGTGCTTTCAAACATTGCTGACTGGAAAATACCCACTTTGAAGGGCAATTAGAAGTGAAAGAAAATGGGCACAGTATGAGCTAGCACTGCCATGCCCACAATTAGCCTGAGAAATACCCAACGTGAGCACTAGGAGACAATGTCCTAGGTTGTTCACTACAATACTATATATTGGGCCAGGCATGGTGCCTCATGCCTGTTATCCTAGCACTCTGGGAGGCCAAGGCCAGAGGATCACTTGAGCTCAGCAGTTCGACACCAGCCTGAGCAAGAGCAAGATCCCCTCTCTACTAAAAATAGAAAAATTAGCCAAGCACAGTGCTGTGCGCCTGCAGTCCCAGCTACAGCAGTTGACAGGCTGAGGCAGGAGGATCGCTTGAGCCCAGGAGTTTGAGGTTGCTGTGAGCTATGATGATGCCACAGCACTCTAGCTGGAGTGACAGAGACTGACTCTGTCTCAAAAATAAATAAATAAAATTAAAAATATATATATATGATTAACACAAAAGACTGCCCACATAACTCATTATTTTTATTTTTTTTTAGAAATGCAGTCTCGATATGTTGCCCAGATTGGACTGTAACTCCTGGGCCCAAGTGATCGTCCCACCTGAGTAGCTGGAACTACAGGTATACACCAACATGCCCGTCTCCCATAAAAGTCAATATTATAGCTAGATCAAGTGCTCAGCCAGAGCAAGAAATACTTAAGTATTTCACAGGCTGCTTCCCTGCAGCCCCACGAAATCCTTTGTGTACCATGCCATGATGATTCATTTTTATGATCAGGTCCCTAAAACTAAGAGAAAGTGAGGCAAGAACCCTAAGAATGCTGCCTTGGCCTCTAACAAATCACTGTGTGACCACGGAAAAAGTCACCCCTTTTCCACATGGTCTCCATTTCTACCAGTACGAAAATGAGTGCAAGTCATGTTTTCTTTTACAAACCTCTGCTTCTTCCCACCCCAACAACTAGAACAGCTTCACTTTTATCTATAGCACATATTGTGGTTCAGAATTCAGTTCCATCTGAAGTAAGTTTTTGATGCTCAAAAGAAAGCTTAAAAAATCCTAAAACTAGATGGCTTCTTTCTTCTAATATTCTAAGATTTTAGTTTTTTTCAGTCTAATTAGCTATACTCTCCACAGAAAAGGTGAATTATCCATTCCAAGATCAGATTACTATTAATATTAGGTTATTAAGTATGAAATGCCCAATTTCCTTAAGCACTAAGTTTGACAATTGATCTGACATTTCACTTTGACATTTATTTCTTGTTTTATTTTTATTGTGAAGGTACATCCTCATTCTTTCAAATGCAGTTTGGCTTGTGATTATCTTCCAAATTTTTTTTTAGAGCAATATTTGTGAAACCATGGATAAGTCGAAACTTGATGTTATTTTCAAATATGATTTCTGTCGTGGAACCAATGCAGCATAGACAGCTCGAAATATCAACAAAGTGTTTGGAAAAGATGTGGCTAATGAACGCACAGTACATTGATGGTTTGAGAAGTTCTGTTCTGGTGATTTTAATCTTGAAAATAAGCCACGTGGGCCACCAAAGACCAAGGTGGATAATGATGAGCTGAAAGTTGTCGTGGTAGCAAATCGGTCTCAATTTGTGAATTAGCAGCAAGGTTTGATGTTACTATTCCAATATTGGACCATTTGAAACAAATGGACAAAGCAAAGAAGCTGGATAGATGGGTATCACATGAATAAAACAAGCATCAGAGGAGAAACAGTTTCGAAGCTTGCTTTTCTTTGCTATCACAACATAGAGGCGAACCATTTCTCCACCATATTGTTACGTATGATGAAAAATGGATACTTTTTGACAATCTTAAGTGTTTGGCACAATGATTCGATAAAGATAAGGTGCCAAAACACAGTCCAAAACCAAATATTCATCAAAAAAACCTAACAGTGTCTGTTTGGTGGTCCAGCACTGGTATTACCCACTATAGCTTCATGAAACCTGGTCAATCGATTACAGTGGCTGTCTGCTACAACTAATTGGATGAAATGACGAGGATGTTGTGATTAAGTAGCTGAAGTTGGTCAACAGAAATGGGCCAATCCTCTTGTAAGACAACGCTTGACCACATGTCGCACAAACGCTTCTCAAACTATAGAAGCTGGATTTGGAAACTCTCTTGTCATCCACCATATTCACCAGACCTTGCACCAACTGTCTACCACTTCTTCCAGGCTTTGGATCACTTCTTACAAGGAAAAATATTCAATTTTCAACAAGCTGCTGTTAAGATAGCAAAACTGTGTCAGTAGTTTAGGCACATACTTTGATTAATTGTACTGCTTCTTGCTTGAGATATAATAAACTTTTGATTAGAAATCATATATTTCGGCCGGGCGTGGTGGCTCACGCCTGCAATCTTAGCACTCTGGGAGGCTGAGGCGGGCAGATTGAGCTCAGGAGTTCGAGACCAGCCTGAGCAAGAGCGAGATCCCGTTTCTACCAAAAATAGAAAGAAATTAATTGGACAGCTAAAAATATATAGAAAAAATTTGCTGGGCATGGTGGCGCATGCCTGTAGTCCCAGCTACTGGGGAGGCTGAGGCAGTAGGATCGCTTGAGCCCAGGAGTGTGAGGTTGCTGTGAGCTAGGCTGACGCCACGGCACTCATTCTAGCCAGGGCAACAGAGTGAGACTCTTTCTCAAAAAAAAAAAACAAAAAACACGAATTTAGCTGGGTGCGGTGGCACTAGCCTGTAGTCCCAGTTAATTGGAAGGCTGAGTCCAGCCTGGGCAACACATGGAGACCCCTGTCTCTTAAAAAAAAAAAACCTCACAAATTTATGATCTTAGAGTTCTGAAGGTCAGAAGTTCTAACATCAAAGTGTTGGCAGTGCTTTGTTTCTTCTGGAGGCGCTAGAGGAGAATCCGTTTCCTTGCCTTTTCCACTCTCTAGAGGCTGCCTGCATTCCCTGGCTCATAGCCCCATTCGCCCTCTTCAAAACCAGAAGCAGGCTGGGTACCCTGGCTCACGCCTGCAATCCTAGCACTCTGGGAGGCCGAGGCGGGAGGATCGCTTGAGCTCAGGAGTTCAAGACCAGCCTCAGCAAGAGCGAGATCCCGTCTCTACAAAACATAGAAAAATTAGCCAGGTGTTATGGCACATGCCTGTAGTCCCAGCCTCCCAAGGATGGCTTGAGCCTGGAAGTTTGAGGTTGCAGTGAGCTATGGTGACACTACTGCACTCTAACCAGGGTGACAGAGCGAGACTCTGTCTCAAAAAAAAAAATAGCCTAAAGTTCATACTAACTAACCCGAGGTGGTTCTTTGGGACATTAGTCCGCCATCTTCTCGGTTTGCTGGTTCTCTGAATAAAAGTAGCTTTCCTTGCCCCAACCCCTTCTTCTCAACTTATTGGCTGTCCTGCGCAGAGCGGTTACGAGCTTGACCGTGAGTGGTTACAGCCTGCGGTACTGGGTAGCAGCTTAAGCAGACTGAGACAGCCCCGCGCCCTGTCTGACAGCAGGCCTAGCCGTGGTCTGGCTTGTCTATTCCCATGGTAGCCACGGCGTCCTCCTCAGAAGCGGCTGACGCTCAAACCACTTTGAAAGGGCAGCCGTACAAAATTGACGGGAAGATCCCCAATCCGACAATTTCCTAGGAACAGTTAAAGATCCATCCTGTGAGTTCTGTCACTAACAGGCACCCCGCAGGGGTTCTCCTTTGCACAGCTTCTGAAAAGAGCCGAATAGACCAACAGACAGAAGGAGATGTAAATCTCTCTCTTTCGAAATCGACTTTGAGAATCTGCATTTTTACAGTCTGAAAAGTTCCTAAGTGAACAGCAGAGTGCGAGCTTCAGGCCTCAGCCATATCTGGAGGGCAGAGACACATCTCCTGCGATAATCCCATCTTCTCATCTTTGAGGAAAGGCCAGGGAGCCAACTCTTAGACTTTGACATCCTGCCGCAGTTTCTGTGCTCAGGTGCCACCAAGAAAAAAGAAGATGCCAACTCAGCAGTCTGCAGTGCCCTGTTAATTTGGCTACAGCCATAAACCTTCTTCACCCCCTAAATAAAAAGCCTGAATATTTGGTTCTCTTTGTCAACATTTCTATCTCCTTCACGTCTGTGTTGGCCTTTTTTCTGCCCAGGAAAAAGTAAATACACTTCTTTTCTCTATCCTAATCTTTGGAGAAATCTTTTTCAAAACCCGTGTGCACTAGCGCAGTGATGGGAACAGCTCGTGGCTCAGTGCCAGAGACAGGACACTGGGCCTGAGGAGCTTCTGCTCAATTTAGCCACAGAAAAATCAGAAACAACCTGAGAATAACAGGACGGCTGAATAAATTGTCCTGAATAAATTATGATACCTTCATACAACAAAATATTTGGCAGCCATCAAAAAGACTGCTTTTTAAAAGATCACTGATGAAAGCTGGGTGCAGTGGCTCATGCCTGTTATCCCAGCTACTGGGGAGGCTGAGATGGGAGGATTGCCTGAGGCAGGAGTTCCAGACCAGCCAGACCAGCCTGGGCCACATAGCCTGAAAAAAAAAAGTCACTGATGACTTGGGGCAATGCTCATAATACCATGTGGCCTGAACAACGTGGTAAGTTAACCTGATTTAGAAATTGTCTAAGCCTTATTTTCCTACATGTCTCCTTAAGAGAAAGAGGGCACATGAGGAGTGTCCTGAGGACCCAAGACTCCCTTAAAAGACTTTTATTATTTAAAACCTAAATTCCCTGGGACACAGAACTAGAGTGTCCCTGATCCACCCAGCCCAGGAGAGAGGGAGCCCTCACCATGGGACTCTCTTAGGGATCAGGAGAGACTAAAGACCAGGGACTTGGAGTCAGATTTAATCTTGTTAAAAGTTTATGGGAGGCCATTGTTTGGACTGAGCTCTTGCCCTAGGCCCCAACAGACCAGACCGAACCAGAACAAACCTGAATGGAGTCATTCTTGCTAGATGCTGTATAAGGAAACTGAACTTTAAAATGGGCCAGTTTTCAAAAAAAAGGAACAAAACTCTAGGAGATTCAGAGCAACCCTCACAAGGGGTGCAGTCCCCGAGCACGCATGATGAGACAGTCCCTCCTGATTTACCCCTAGGAAAGCAGTGACTTTGATGTGACCAATCTGCTTTTTGTTCTTTATTTCTGCTTTCTTCAGCTCTTTTCTGCCTACGAAGTCAATCTCTGCTCAGCTCAGCAGAGCACCTTTCTGTTCCATAGATGGCACGATGCTGGATTCATAAATCATTAGTAAAAGCCAATTAGATCTTTAAATCAAATCTGTAGAAATTTTGTTCTTTCAAGGTCTAATTTCGACAAATAGAATAATGGCTCGCATATAGTCCCAGCTACTGTGAGGCTGAGGCAGGAGAATGAACCCAGGAGTTTTGGGCTCTAGTGTGCTATGCAGACTGGGTTGCCTCATTAAGTTTGGCATCAGCATGGTGACCTCCCTGGGAGCAGGGACCACCAGGTTGCCTAAGGAGGGGTGAACGGACCCAGGTCGGAAACCGAGCAGGTCAAAACGCCTGGTCAGTAGTGGGATCGAGCCTGTGAACAGCCACTGCACTCAGGCCTCGGCAACATAGAAAGACCCCGTCTCTTAAAAAAAGAAAAAGAAAAAGATAGAATAATGAGTCATGTCATGCACTGAAGTGTCCTGGAGGAAAGTCAAACCTGTTACAAAAGATTTTCAAAACCAAATAGACTGGGTAAACTACGGTTCTCAGGCCAAATCCACCCTTCCTCCCCCACCCACCTACCCTCCCCACCTCTCCCTCCCCACCCCCAGTTTTGTAAATAAAGTTTTGTTTAGAACACAGCCATACCCGCCATTTACATATTATCTGTGACTGCCTTTGAGTTACCTCTGCCGAGCTGAGTCATTCCAGTAGGGGCTGTATGGACCAGACCACAAAGCCTAAAATACTTACTATCTGATTATTTGTAGAAAGAGTGGGCTGACCACTGATGTAGATAGTGATCTCAATTATGTAAAATTAAAATATGTGTGTGTATCTTATATAGACAGCGGTTATTTCTGCATTGTGGTATTAGATTCCATTTTTCGGTGTCTGTGTTTACACTTTGTCTGAAGTTTCCAAATCACATGGATTACATCTACAACCCATTATTTATGAAATTTATTAAAGAAGTGAGCAGAGCTGCTGTTTTCCCTTTGAAAGATGAGATAGTCCTGACACTGCTAGATTTCAGCTTCCAGGGGTTAGGAGGGGTTTGGGAGTGGGGTGGGGAGGGTGAGGGGGATCCAAGATGCTAGAATTGGTGGGGACTTAGAGGCCTCGTATCTAACTCAACAGAAGACAAGCACCTGGCCCTACAGGTGGGGACACCGAGGACAGACCCCAGTTGTACTTTCTTTTTCTAGCATTTTTTTCTAAATTTTTTTTTAATTTCAAGCAAACCCAAAGTTGAAAGCATTTTCAGTGAACACCTGTATGTACATCCACCACCAGAATTCTCCACCCACTGACGTGTTCTGGTTCTTGCTTTATCCCACTCCCAGCATAGTCGGCATTTTCCGAACTTCCCTCTCTCCGCCCTAAACTGATTGAATTCATTCGCTAGGGCTGTGCTAACAAAGCACCACACTCTGGGGGCTATTTTCTTACAGTTCTGGAAGATGGAAGATCAAGCAAGATCAAGGTGATGGCAGTGACAAAGTTGGTTCCTTCTGAGGCTTCTGCCTGTGTCCCACGTGCTTATCCCTCTGCGAGTGTCTGTGTCCTAATCTCTTCTTATAAGGACACCAGTAATATTGGATCAGGGCCTGCCCATGACCTCATTTTAACTTAATTACTCTTTGAAGACCCTGTCTCCAAATACGGTCACATTCGGAGGTTCTGGGGGTCAGGGTTTCAACGCATGAATTTCGGGGGCACATAATTCAGTCCATAACACTGATCATAATCAGAAATTGAAGTATATTTTGAAATATTCCTCATTTTTATTGAAAGACATTTAAGGCTTCTTGCTCTTAGTTTAAAAATCAGATAAGTTGAAGCACTTTTAGGTTGCATTCTTGAAAACAAAACCCACACTTACTAATTATTTTTACTTTTATTTGTTGTCAACCAAATAACAGAGACTCTCCAAAAGAAAATATGTATTTTCAGTAAATGCAATAGAGCACTGCAACGGGGACACTTGTGTCATAGTAAACCATTTTCGTATTCAGAGACAGAAAGGAGGACAAAGGTTTTCAGAGGAAAAATGGGAAGGATTGCATAATTGCTTTGAGAT
>CAUYSK010019711.1:0-30523 GCA_963575035.1 Avahi laniger | reverse complement strand
GAGACCCCGTCTCTACTAAAAATAGAAAGAAATTAATTGGACAACTAAAAATATATAGGAAAAAAAAAATTAGCCGGGCATGGTGGCGCATGCCTGTAGTCCCAGCTACTCGGGAGGCTGAGGCAGAAGGATTGCTTGAGCCCAGAAGTGTGAGATTGCTGTGAGCTAGGCTGATGCCACAGCACTCACTCTAGCCAGCGCAAAAAAGAGTGAGACTCTGTCTCAAAAAAAAAAAAAAAAGTGGGCAAAGGACATGAATAGACATTTCTCAAAAGAAGACAAATAGCCAATGTGAAAAAATGTCCAACATCTCTATCAGAGAAATGCAAATTAAAACCACAATATCATCTTACTTCAATTGGAATGGCTATCAAAAAGACAAAAAACAGATGTTGACGAGGACGCAGAGAAAATGGAAGGCTTATACACTGTTGGTAGGAATGTAAATTAGTACAACCTCTATGGGAAACAGTATTAAGATGTCTCAAAGAACTGAAAATAGAACTGCCCTTTGATCCAGCAATCCCAATATTGGGTGTCTCCCCAGAGGAAAAGAAACCATTATATCAAAAAGATATCTGCACTCCTGCAGCACTATTCAGAATAGCAAAGATATGGAATCAACCCTAAATGTCAATCAATGGGTGATTGGATAAAGAAAACAGTATATACACACAATGGAATGTTAGCCATAAGAAAGCATGAAATCATGTCTTTTGCAGCAACGTGGATGGAACTGGAGACCATTACCTTAAATGAATCAACTCAGACACAGAAAGACAAATATTGCATGCTCTCACTTATAAGTGGGAGCTAAATAATGTGTTCATATGGAAGCAGAGTGTGGAATGATAGACAATGGAAACGTGGAAGGGTAGGTAGGGGTTTAGGAGGTGGGTGGATGATGAGAAATTACTAAATGGGCACAATGTACATTCTTATTCCAGTAATGGATACACCACTGAAAGCCCTGACTTCAACACTGTGCACTATGTCCATTAACAAAATTATACTTGTATCCCATAAATTTATACAAATAAAAATAAAATAAATAAACAAAAACTATAACCACCGACTCCATGGAAAATAAAATACTGTGCAGGGAAGGCAAAGTAACTATCCGATACTATATAGCTCAGCTGTGAATGATATTTATATAGTGGTACTGATGTAGTCACTGATCATGCTATAACTACATTGGGGATGGCAAGTGTGCTTGCATGCGGCGGTGGTGGGGTGCTGGTCACAGAGAGTGGGAAGTCACAACACATAATGCCTAATGCTGAAAAACCAAGAAATATCTCGTGTACTCACTAGAATAAAGAGGTTAATACCAAATGAATCAGAGATTAAGGTGATTTTCTGTGAGGAACAGGAAGTGACTGTTATTATTATGTTAATGTATAACTGATAATTAGAAAAATTAAGTTTAAACAAACACTAGACTATAAAAATGGTAATGCTGGAGCTATGGATGGTAGATACTCTTTGAAAGACAGCAGAACATATTTTATGGTATTATGGTTTTCTCTTCAATTGCTTCCAGGTTGTAGCTTAGGTCACATTTCTCACTCCCAAAATTGATATTCCATTTTGCCAGTTGTGGAAAATTTGAAAGCAAAGCAGGGCCACTGTGAAGGTAGCACTCCAAAGTATTCTGTAGGACTATATCCCCATCCCTAGCCTTAGCCCAGCCCCACCACAGAGCAAAGGCAAGGGCTGGGACAATCGACCTTAACAGTGACATCCCGTGCATGTAAAGAGCCTGGTCAAGGCAGGCCACGGAGGGGTCAAGGCTGCCAGCTGTGGAGTAGCAATGGCCACAAGGGATTAACCTGAGCCCAGGACGACATGACGGCAGGGAAAGGTAGGATTAAATCAGTCAGACTCTGGTAACCATGGGCAAGTTACATGATTCCTTGGCAGCTCCCCAATAGCCTAAGGGCACAAATATTTATTTCTAACTGACCTCTTAACTAAGAGGATTAAAGTATCGGATGTAAATAATGCAATTTGCACAGCAGCGCTGTTTTTTGAACAAGCATTCACTCTGAGATATGTTCAATGATATAGATCAGAGTTAACATTTTGTGAACAAATCAGAAATCACACTGCTCATAACTCACGTTTCAGATCAAAACGAATAAAGTTGAAAAGTAAAGCTCAGAAAGTACATCAGCAGAAGTGGAAAAGACTGAAATACAAAACATGCTTCCAGCACTGGAAAGACGCCAAACACAATGCACCAGTATTCCTCATAAAGAGGACTGGAAATAATGTATACTAAGCACCTATGATGTGCCAGGTTTATCCTAGTACTTTAATGTTATTTTATTTAATTTTATTTATCTTTAGAGATGAGGTCTCACTCTGTCACCCAGGCTAGAGTGCAGTGGCCTTTGCTGTACTGAAGCCTTGAACTCCTGGGCTCAAGCAATCCTCCCACCTTGGCCTCCCCAAGTGCTGGGATTACAGGCATGAGCCACTGCACCTGGCCTATTTTATTTAATCCTTACAACTCTAGGAAGTATTATTCTCTTTTCCACGTGAGGAAACAGGCTCATAGAAGGGATTTACTTTGCCAATAACACAACTAGTTACAGAATTGGAACTTGAAAACAGTACTTTCTGACTCCAAAGGCCTTATCTTTCCACTAATCTCACTGCAGAAGATGTGAAACCCAATACTGAGATATGTCGCATGCATGAAAGGGAACCAAAAATTAGTGACATCACCATCTTTTAGTAGATGAGAAGTTACTATATGAGATCACTCAAAATTCCAGGAAAGACAGACATGAACAAGATTCCTGACATGCTCCTGGCAAATGCAATAAGTATTAATTTCAAATATGCCCACAGATACTTAGATAATATGTTAGTCAGCTAAAATGATTTAAAGATGAGTCATAGATCTCTATCACTCTCAGGAAGAAGAAATTGCCCCTTCAAGATATATTCCGAACACATTAGTACCATTCATTTGTGGCCTTTATCACCCAAAAGCTTTCAAAAGAAAAAACCAGTGCTAAACGTTCCATTTAGACGAAACTAAAAGTGATTAATATTTTTCCCATCAAAGACAATTTAAAAAGCTTCTAATTAAAAAGCTAAAAAAAATCACTTTGCTTCAACAAATGTCGTATCATTGCAAGATGATTAGACACCATGTCCCCTAGTGCAGACAGAGGTAAGGTTTTGTTCTCCCAACTCTGTGCCCAAGTATCCTCACGGAAAGTTCAGGAACCTACTGCCGCCGCCACCATCCTCCCCTCTTCTTTTTCTTTTATCCGTTTTATTGGGGAGTAACTCATTCATTTAAAGTGTAAAATCTGATGAATTCCGAAGACACACATACCCATGAAGTTGGTACCACTATCAAGACACAAAATATTTCCATCATCTCTAAAAGTTTTCTCATGTTCTTTTGTAGGCCGTCCCTCCCTCCACCCCAGGCCCACTCAACTACTGATCTGCTTTCTGTCCTTACAGATTGGTTTGCATCTTCTAGAATTTTATGTAACTAGAATCACATAGTATCTACTCTTTTAAATCTGCCTTTTCATTTTCCATAATTATTTTGTAATTCATCCATGTATATCATAGTTGTTTTTTTGTATTGCTAAATAATATTTCATTGTACGGAAAGATTATTTTTGTTTATCCATTCTCTTACTAATGAATATGTGAGTTGCACACAATTTTGGCTATTATGAATAAAGCTACTATGAACAAAAATGTCCAAACCTTGTGTAAACATATATTTTTCTTTATATTGGGAAAACATCCAGTAGGATGGCTGAGTTTTGTGATGTCTGTTCAACCTTTTAAGATACTGCCAAATAGTTTTTCAAAGAGTTCGTAACATTATACACTGCCACCAGCAACATATGAAAGTTCTAGTTGGTCCAGCTGCATTTGGTATTGTCAGTCTTTTTCACATCAGCCATCCCAATGGGTATCTAGAGCTATTTCACCGTGGTTAAGTTTGCATCTCCTTCATGGCTAAGGCTACTGAGCATCTTTTCACATACCTGTGGTCATTCATACATCTTTTGTGAAGTGTCTATTCAAACCTTTCAGCCATTTTTAATTTGGTTGTCTTATTAGTTTTAAGAGTTTGCTATATATTCTGGATGTAAGTCCTTTTATATATATATGTACTGCAAGTAGTTTCACTTAGTCTGTTACTTCTTTTTTTCTCTGAGACAGAGTCTTGCTCTGTTAATGCCAGGTAGAGTGTAGTCGCATCATCATAGCTCACTGCACCCTCAGACTCCTGGGCTCAAGGGATCCTCCTGCCTCAGCCTCCCAAGTAGCGGGACTACAGGCACACGCCACCACCCCTGGCTAACTTTTATATTTTTGGTAGACACAGGGTCTCACTCTTGCTCAGGCTGGTCTGCAACTCCTGACCTCAAGTGATCCTCCCACCTCAGCCTCTCAGAGTGCTAGGATTACAGGCATTAGCCACCACGCCAGGACTTCATTTTCTTAGTATCTTTCAAAGAGCAAAATTTCTTGATTTTGATAAAACCTAATTTACCTTTATTTGTGTGTATGGCTTATACGTTTTATGTTTTATCTAACAAATCTTTGCCTACACCAAGGTCACGGGATTTTTTTCCCTATATTTTCTTACGCAAATTTTATAGTTTCAGTTTTCACATTTATGTCTCACCTATTTCAAATTAATTTTTGTGTATGGGGTGATGCAGAAGTTAAGGTCATTTTTTTTCCATATGGTCAACCAGTTGTTCCAGCCACATTTGCTCAAAGCCTTTCCTTTTCTTCACTGGACTGCCTTAGAGCCTTTATCAAAGATCAACTGACCACACTCGTGTGGATTCACTCCTGGATTCTCCGTTCAGTTCACTTGATCTGTATGTCTGTCATTTCTATTACTGTGGCATTACAGTTAGTCTTGATGTCAGGCAGTCTAATTTCTCCAATTTTGTTTACCCTTTAAAAATTGTTTTGACTAATCTACGTTGTTTAAATTCATGGTTTTGCCAGACAGGTGTGATAAAATGCAAAGGGTTTAGGGCATTGCCAGAGAGTGTTACAAACACACCATTAAGTGGATCGTGATGTTTTGCTGAAAGTCAAGACAATCAAGGTTCCTTTGGACTGTATCTTGACGGAGGGCTGGAGAGCTGAAATAGCCCTAGGGCATGACCATAAATGTGTACTTTTGTCCATAACAAGTGACTGTGAACTGCGTGACAAGTACTGAAAGAAGGCATTCTTCATATCAGCAGTTGCATGTGAAGTGCCCTGGGCCGCATGGATCTAATCCAGTCAAGATACCATTGCTGGCACAGCAGCTGCGGCCAGGAAACTGCTTGGTTAAATGGACAATAGTTCACTATCGCCTACCACAGTCCATCAGTTCTCTGCAGGGGTAGTCTCATTAATTAAATGGACATATTCTAGGAATCACCACCCCTGAACCATTAAGTCAGTGACAATGACATTAATCTCTGCCATTCCACCAGGATGTATTACTTCTGATCCCCTCTCTTGCACAGTTGTTTCGGTGGTTTCTACTTGTCCTTTCCTACCACGATGATTCTTTATCCATAGGTCAAAGAACCAATGTGATGGTTCTGCCAGTTATTAAATAGGTCCATGAAGAAAATGCAGTCAGGGACTGGGAAAATGACCGCAGAGTGGGTCTAGGGACACAGGGGACCCAATTGTGAAACGGACTTGGGCCAGTGCTCCATTTATCGCCTGGTCTCCACAGGCCGCCATCCCACATGGGCACCATGATGGTGTTTCGGGTCCCCTGGTAGCAATGTTAGCTTGACTCTATTCCCAATAATCCTTAAAAGATCTTGTTAGATCACTTTCCCCAGTGTACCGTTACTTGGGCAAAAGACCTTAGATTCCTTTGAGACAGGATAAGGAATTGCTTTGTGCACATTTACTGTGTTACTGCAGGGTTCTTCACCAAGAGGACACAGCCTCTTTCTTCAATCGATTATCGCTGGTCTGAGAACTGGTCCAAGTCTGGGAATCGAGTGAATGATTATGATTTTCCATTCTGGTAGACAGATTGGTTCCCCAAAGGTGTCCAGGCCCTAATCCCTGGAATTCCATGAATGTTACATGACATGGGTAATGGGGTTTTGCAGATATAGTTGAGGTTACAGACCTCAAAATATGGAGATGGCCCTGGGTTTTCTGGGTGGACCCAATCTAATCACATGAACCCTCAAAAGCAATGAACTTTTTTTCTAGCTGCAGTCAGAGATAAGCAGCAGACGGGGAAGTTAGAGAGTCAAAGCATGACACGGTCTCAACCTTCCATTGCTGGTAGACTCAGCCTCATGCATATAAAAACATGAGAAGAAATGCAGGCAGCCTCCGGGAGCAAAGACTGGATCCCAAATGACACACAGACATATTTTCATATTTGAAAGATCCTGTGGATCTACATACTCTACAACCTTGCAACTGAAATTATGGTTCACGCACCAGCACCATCAGCATCACCTGGAAATTTGTTAGAAATATAGCACCTCAGGCCCCAGTCCAGATCTACTAAATCAGAAGCTGCATTCTAAAAAGATCCATAATGATTCCCATTAAAGTTCAAGAAGCACTTCTATCACTTGGTATTATCAGACATTAATTTTTGCCACTCAAATGTCAACTAAAATCTCATTGTGGTCTTCATCTGCATATTCCTAATTACTTTGAACATATGTTCAACATATGTTGACTATGTATCCCCTCTTCTGCGAAATGCCTGTTTTGTATTTTTTTCCCATTTTCCTATTGGGTTATTCTTACTGATCTTTGTGTATAATGTGAAGTAAAGAACCAATTTATTTCTTAGGGCAATAGTATGATTTCTCAATTTACACATACTGACATGTGAAAAGCTTGGAAAAATGTTTTGGCAATATATAAGGCATAATTCTTAAATATCCAGCATAGACTTCTTCCTTTATTCCAGAAAACAGAAGCATGTAAATTAAATGATCTTCTTTGCACAAATGATTCTACCTCAAAGTAATTTATAACATATAATTCTATCTGTAAAAAGCAATTATAAACCTTCTTGTAAACTGAATATGAATAAAAATATGAAAACAAGCACAAATTTAAAAGTCTTCTATGTAATTATGTCGGCTTTAACCATAAACCTTTTCTTTTAAAAAATGCTACACACAAGCTGGGTTATGGGCTCCTAAGAGTCAGATAACAGCTGTAGATGAGTCTTCTCGTTAAGAATTCACTGAAGTTTTTGAACCTCTGAACATAAGGCAATAGCTGGTAACTGCTCACAGAAACAGAAAGCAAGTATTATTAAAAACTTAGCTTAATCTAAGCAAGGAAGACTGTGTTAAAGACAAATTTAAAATAACATTTAGGGAATCCGGAATCTTGACTTAGAATATTGCTTTGAATTATAATATTACTTTGTATTTATTAGTATTTCCTATTAGTAGTTTTGCACTGCCTTTCAATATAGAATTAAATCTCCTCTTACATAATGTTCAGCTCTAAAAACACTCTAAAAAGATGTATTTTAAAATGCAGCAATTAAACCACTTTGCAAATGATAAATAATAAAAATCAAGATGAATCTAGTGACCATGAAAATGTCACATCATTCCTCACAAAAGAGTTAAATGCAAAATAGATATTGCCTAATACTTTGCATTCAGTTTGTGTCTTTATCTCTACTCCCAGGCAAATATTCTCTTTTAAGACTAATGTTATAACTGTTTCTTGTAAAGACATTTAATTTATTGTTACTGCATATTTATTTAAGTTGTTATTTGTGACTATTCATAAGGAATTACTTATTAAAATCTTAGGGTAAGGATCATTATTACATTCACTCATGCAAAATAAATCTGAAATTTAAAATTTTTAAATCTTGCATTTCTTATGCAGTTTTTAAGTAGCTCACTACACTATTCTGAGGGTTAAAAAACACTCCCTAAGATAATGAGATCTATGTAGATCTATCTACTGTACCAGATATTAAAACCTTAAGATAAGGGTTAATCTTCATTACCTATGAGAATTTCTATACCGTACACTTAAATTTGCACATTGTTTTGTCCAGCCACTCAATCAAGAGTAATACCACTCAAAGAAATCAATTTTAAATTCATGTCTTTATTTCTTTGATACTATTTTTTCCAAACTATATAAAAACTGGTCACCCAAGCACATGCAAAAGAAACAGATTTATCTTTAGGAGGTTTGCTAAAGTACTGACAACTGGTCAATGTCTTCTAGATACTCTCATTTTGGCAACAGCCCACAAGGTTAACTTCTAGAAAATCCAGCATGATAAATGAAATAATTCATCATAATTAGACAATATAATTTTAATCACTTTTGAGGCAAATATATAAATTCACACCTGTTTGTATGAAACAGGTGTATAAAATACCTATGCACCAAAGTTGCTACAGCCTGTAAGACAACCAAAGACAGACAATGTATTTCCTTTAGAAAATACGATTGGTCACACATTGTTCTTTTCAGATATATTCATATGAAGGTGGAAATCAGTATTGGCAGCATGAGTACGGCTGACTAGCAAATGCAGGTGTGATTGTCTAACCAACAGCCAACGTGTGCCCTTGACCCTAACATCCTAGTAACCGAGTGACCTACAAACTACACGGTGAGCTGCAATCCCCCGTCCACTACTAGAACGTGCCCCGTAATATACGGCGACTCTAAAAGAAACACAACAGCATGTGCCACCTCAATAGCTTCTCCAAACCTCCCAAGAGGAATGTTTTTCTTTAAATGTTCTTCTTTCAAGTCTTTCGTCATATCTGTGTGAATAAATCCTAAAAGAGAAATGTTTATTTATTTAGTTGAAAGGGGTAGAAACTGAGACATCTGCTCAATTAAAAAAAATGAATTTTTTCCTGAAAATTTAATTTGAAATTATTAATAAACCTTGTTTAGAAAATAGAGTTTTGTTAGCAATCAAGTAACCAAGTCTACATTTTTATTCAATTTAATTCAATGAATGTTTATTGAACACTAAATTATCTGGCCCCCAATTATGTGCCCACCTCCTAGCAAAATGTAAGTGGGTAGATACAAATATGAATGAAGCAGAATTTCGTTCCTTGGGTAATCGATGATGGATTTACAGCGGAAACAGTCACTTGCACACCCAATCGCATAAGGAAGTCTGGTGAATGTCCTTATAAAGGTATACACAAAACACCACAGAATTTATTAATTTCCACTTGGGTAGGGGGAGAAGAGCAGAGGCAGCGTCGGCAGAAGGAAGGTATCACAAAGGTGGTCACATCAACTGATTTGGTGATTCCAACAAAAATTAGTTGGTTCCATTTGCCATAGCTAAGATAGCTGATGATTAGAAAGGTCAGTATTTTCCACATCCATGTAAGAAAAAAATCTTATGCTCGTATCCAATTCTGATGCACATATATACAGAAAATTCAAAATTTAATACAGTATTGTTGTATATAATAAAGCTTGCAGAGAACATCTTCTAAAAAAAGGTATAACATTCTTCTATAATATAAAGTACTACATAACATATTAAGCAACCAATTCTAAATGATTACGTATATATGCCAGGAAGAATGGTCGATTTATTAAGAAAATCTTGTAAGATTAATATGAGACATATAAATACATATTGGTAATAAAATACTTAACCAATATAATCAGTATTCTATATAATAGTCAATCATTTAGGTTTTAAAAATGAAGGCAAATATTAATCCTTATGAAAAGAACAGAAATTAGAAATTTTTTAAAGTTTAAGGCTACAAAAAAATAGGTGGACTAAAAGTTCAACACAACACGTGAAATGAAAATTTAATATGCAATCTCAAAAGCATAGTTTTCAAATTGTCTTATGTTAAAATGAAATTGTATATAACTCAAACTATAAATCAACCTAAATTATACTGCCATTTAAAGTGCCAAAATAAATGTGAACTAAATCCTGGATTAAGAATTAACATTAGGCCACTGGTTTATTATGCAATATTATATAATTAATTTTTCTTTGCCTTAGGTTTTAGTTACAAATACCTAAATATTTTCTTAAAAGTCTTACGAAAAGTCATAGATTTTTCTATCATGAAGCCTATGAATGACAGTGCTATGGGGGAAAAACTGGAAACAAGTAAAATCAATTGAAAGCAATAAGGAGTTGATAAGTCGTAACACAAGCACACAACAGAATATGCAGTTATTAAAAATTATGGTATAGAAGAATATTTGTAGGAGTCTCCTTATCTACCAACTGAGTTAGCCAGGCTAGAATACTCAAAATGAATGAAAAAATAACATTTGTATATTTAAAAAGTAGGTTACCAATGATTCCATTATACCACTATTAAAAACAAAACAAAAAAACTAACATATGCTAATGACTGAAAAAAATATAGCACATATCAAAATATTAAGGTATTACCATCAAATACTAGAATTACAAGTGATTTTTATTTTCTTCATAATTTTCTGTTCTTTCCAGTCTACAACACATTTATATTATTTTTGTATTCAGATAAGTTATTTTTGTATTCAGAAAAAGGACGCACAGCACTAACTTCAGATGGTCTATGATGAAGGCCTGCAATGACAAAACCGTGTATTATTTATGTGTTTCACTCTGAGATCACGTTGCGAGATCATCTCCTCCGCCATTAAATCTTACCACATCTGTTTTAAAATTCAGCAACATTTCCTTCATTTCCTTTCATCTTTAAGAACAATGAACCAGCCAGAAGGAAAGCAAGGACAGGAGGAGGAGCAGCAGACACAGATAATGGCCCAGCCTCTGCAGAACGTTAAGCAAACTATGAATGAAACTCAACTCACAGGGAAGAGCCAATAATCAACAGGCAATCCAACCATCTTAAGAACACCACCATGGGGTTCTTGACAGCCAAAGGTTTCTGCCTTTGGACACGTTTATTTTCATAGGTATCTCAAACAGTATCCTAGGAAGAAAACTCATCTCACATTTGTTATAAAAGTTGAATGAATTAAATCGTGAATGTATTCTTCATGAACAAATACAGAGTTCATGTTATCTTCTCAGAGTTCATGACACAATTATCCTTTACTCTAAGGTAATTTTGAATTCTATTAAAGTTGGTGCAAAAGTAATTGTGGTTTTAGATGTGAATTTTAAATAGTTATAACTAGGCTCAAACACATCTTTATTAATCAAAATAGGAACCATTATAATCAACACACTTTTGGCAAGAAGAAGTAACTTTGTATATTCCTGTAGCATAAAAATCCATGCTTCAGGATTCGACAAACTCTTGGAAAGCATTTTCTGCATCCTGCTGCTTGTGGAAGCATTTTCCCTGCAAAAAGTTGTCCAGATGCTTGAAGATGTGGTAGCCGGTTGGCGAGAGGCCAGGTGAATGTGGCGGATGAGGCAAAACTTCATAGTCCAATTCGTTCAAGTGTTGAAGTGATGGCTGTGCGACACGCAGGCGTTATTGCGGAGAAGAATTGGGCCCTTTCGGCTGATCAATGCCGGATGCAGGCATTGCACATTTTGGTGCACGTCATCAATTTGCTGAGCATACTTCTGAGATGGAATGGTTTTGTTGGGATTCAGAAAGCTGAAGCCGATCAGATCAGCAGCAGACCACCAAACAGTGACCATGACCTTTTTTTGGTGCAAGTTTGGCTTTGGGAAGTGCTTTGGAGCTTCTACTTGGTCCAACCACTGAGCTCGTCATTGCCGGCTGGTTGTCATTAAAATTCACTTTTTAGTGCATGATTTGTCTTTGTTGCATACAATAAGAGAAGACACTTCAAAATGATGATTTTTTTGATTTTTGGTCAGCTCATGAAGCACCCACTTATCGAGCTTTTTCACCTTTCCAATTTGCTGCAACTGTCAAATGACCATAGAATGGTCAATGTTGAAGTCTTGGGAAACTTCTCATGTCGTTGAAAGAGGATCAGCGTTGATGACTGCTCTCAGCTGGTCGTGTCAACTTGCCATGGCCAGCCACCGCACTCCTCATCTTCAAGGCTTTCGTCTCCATTGCGAAACTTCTTGAACCACCACCGCGCTGTACGTTCGTTAGCAGTTCCTGAGCCAAACACGTTGTTGATGTTGCAAGTTGTCTCCCCTGCTTTACGACCCATTTTGAACTCAAATAAGAAAATCACTCAAATTTGCTTTTTGTCTAACATCATTTTTTCCATAGTCTAAAATAAATATCAAACAGCAAGTAGTAAGTCATTAGCAAAAAAGTATAAAGCGAGAAATGTGCATTAAAATGATACATGACATAACCAAATGTATTTAAGAATGTATTCCAATATCAAAAGGCAAATTTTAACAATGCTAAAACTGCAATTACTTTTGTACCAACCTAATAGCAAAATTAGCATAGACTACTACCCATTAACTTTCACAAACTCTCAGCAGAAAAATCAGAAAATCAAAAACAAAAACATGGGTTCATGGTGGCTCACATCTGTAATCCTAGCACTTTGGAAGTTCGAGACCAGCCTGAGCAAGAACGAGACCCTGTCTCTACCAAAAATAGAAAAATTAGCCAGGTGTGGTAGCTCACACCTGTAGTCCCAGCTACTCAGGAGGCAGAAGGAGGAGCATCACTTGAGCCCAGGAGTTTGAAGTTGCAGTGAGCTATGATGATGCCACTGCACACTAGCCTGGGCAACAAAGCAAGACCCCGTCTCAAAAATAAAATAAAATAAAATAAAAAAACAACAACAAAAACAAAATAAACTGAGGTAGCAGTTCTTGGTTTGCAAGAAAGACCTTGTGACTATGGATCAGCAAATTCCAAGCTCAGCTTCTATCTGGTTTTGGTGGCCTTTTCTCAAAGGTGGCATTTTGTGGTTAAAAAAAGAAACCACTGGATTAGGACACATTAAACTACATTCTGTTCCCTGTTCTGCTAATACTATTAAAGCTCTGACCTGAGGGAAGTCACGTAGCATTTACAACTGTAAGGCTGTTTCTGTATCATAAAATCAAACAGGCTGAAAATGACAGATCTCTTGAGGTTTCCTTTAGCTCTACAACACTTGATTCAGCGATGAAAACTATGCCCTCATTAAGTAGTCTTCATGACTTCCTAACTTTATTTGAAGTTTAGTAAACTCCCCTAAAAGGACCCTCAGTCCTTACACTGGTAGGTATATGGAGGTTAGAATAGTACCAATTACAGAAGCAATGATGCTAATCTGGGATTTCATCCATGCTGTACTGAATGGAACTGATCTTTTCTGTTCTGGGTGGATGTCAGTTCTGATGTGTCTGCCCTTCTGGAGACAAAGAGTAAGGCCTAAGGCCTAAGAAGTGTGAGAGGCCACTTAAAGGTGCTTTTTCACCTTGGGGGAAAAAAAACAGAACTAGAACAAGGCATGCGGTACGGGAAGGCAAGCCTTAGATATGCAGGGAGACATGTTCAAAGACAATCCCAGGGAGACGGAAAGATGACCTCTGGCACATATAATAGATGTGGGCTGGGAAGACAGACCGTGGTCCTCCAAAAACAACCAAGCAAGCCAGATATATGGAACAGATAAAGGCTAATATCTTGAAGCTTTTAATAAGGTCCTGTTAAACATTATAGCCTAGATTCAGCTCTGCTATGGTCTAAGTCCATGTTAGGCAAGATTGGTGAAAAAGAGAGTGGAATCCTCTGAAACCAACAATGATTACAAAAAGGATCACGATGTTTAGCCACCTACCTCATATGAAGTCTCCCACCACTGCTCAAGGTTGGAAGATAAGGATGCGATTTCATTAGGGCAAGCTTGCTGCCTCTCCCCAGACCTATGAATGGATACTTGGAATGACAACCACCACGGGACAGCTGCTAGCCATCACTGCACTCTGCACGAAAACTACAGTGGTTGTCAGAGACCAAGCTGAGAGGAAGAGATGAATTCACCAATACTGGCTTTTTCTCTCTAATTATGATGTTTCCTATGGAAGACAAGAACGTGTCCAAAGAGCCTTCCTCTCATCATTATCTGCAGTTTTTTATATTTTAGAACAAATTTAGGTTTACAGAACTGGTGTGGTGGCTCACACCTATAATCCCAGCACTTTGGGAGGCCAAGGCGGGAGGATTGTTTAAGGTTACCAGTTTACGACCAGATTGAGCAACACAGCAAGATCCCATCTCTACAAAAAATGGAAACCTGCCAGGAGTGGTGGCGCATGCCTGCAGTCCCAGTTACTCGGGAGGCTGAGGCAGGAGGATCACTGGAGCCCACGAGGTCGAGGATGCAGTGAGCTATGATGACACCACTGCCCTCTAGTTGAGGTAACAGAGCGAGACTCTGTCTCAAATTTAAAAAATAAAAAAATTTAGGTTTACAGAAAAATGGAGCAGAAAAGCACAGACAGTTCCCATATACCCACTTATCACACTGCCTCCCCCAATTTCCTACTATTATTAATGTCTTACCTTAATGTGGTACATTTGTCAGGCGAACATGATAACCACTACACTACAGAAACTAATGTGGTACACTTGTTATAACTGATGAACCAATATTAATACGTTATTAAGTAAAGTCCACAGTTTACATTAGTGTTCACTCTTAACTGACCATACAAATGCAAAGTCATGTTTCTACCATTATAGTACCATACAGAATACTTTTACTGCCCTAATCATCTATCTGTAGCTTTTTAAAAACTCACATAAGTCTGTCCCCAGTTTATCAGAAATTAAATTAAAAATGTGCAGCTAGTCTCTAATGATAAATTACTCCGGGCTCTACCGAATTCCAATGTCATTTTATGCTAAAGGTCATGAACCATATAATTCTCATTTATATTTAATAAATATATTAACAACCCAGGGCACTACATATCAACAGTCTTTTGGGTTCCATTCCATATCACAGACCTGAGGAGAGATATCAGCGGTCCTCACACATCTTACACACTCATGTTTCCGCTTGCACTGATTGTCAGTGTGCTTGGCCCTCTCTCCTTGACCCCAAAGGACCATCTCCCGTATCATTCGTTCACTTTATTTTTAAAGTTCTGGAAATTTTGCCCTGCTCCTCTTTTTACTAGGTATACATATTTACAATGCCTTTCAAACTGGGCTATAAAAATTATAAACTACCAGTAGGTGCCACTGTCCAACAAATTATGTTACTGTGTCACTTGTTGGACAGAGGTTTCCAACTGGCCACCAAGTTATCACTCCTTAAATCAGTAAGTAGATAACTGAAACGACATGCCCTCAACCACCTTAGAACAAGGATACTTCTATTTTAGTTCTGTGTACATGAAGACACACCCAGTATACTTTTTTAAATATTAAAAAAGTTCCTTTAGGAACTTTAGGAACAGGGGTACTCTTGTTCATAAAAGCAAGTGCATGGCTCTTGTTCAGTGAGAACTTATATTTGACGAACTCTAAAGAAAATATATTTCCTTTATCCATTTCAGAATATCTATCTAGTATAAACATACAGCAACATCTTATTTCCATATTAGTAGGTCACTATTTTAGTTTTCAACATTTTTACACAGGGCAGAGACTTTATACTTAAATAAGATACCCAGATTTTAGCCTATCACCAGTATAAACAACTGTAGGATGTGACACTACTGAATATATCTACTAGTTCAGATGTCCATTCTCTAGTATAAGTCTCTAGGACCTAGAAAAAATAAAAATAGCCCTAGACACTTTTCTACGGGAGAAAAAACAATGTTCTTACCAAAACTAGACCAAGAAATTAACCAGAACATATTTTTATGTCTTAATATTACATTTGCAGAGGGAAGCAGTGGAGAAATCAACTCCATGCCAAATAGCACAAAAGAGCATCTAGAGTAATATCTGCTCTGAGTAGCTGCCAAGCGTACGTAAGCATTTGTCAGTAAGATTTTCTCCAAGTATTAATAAACGTAAAAGCTCTTCAACTTCAAAAAAGTACCAAAATATTAAAAGTACCCTATAGAAATAAATGCAATGCTTCACTATTTGTCAAAATTAAAAATGCATATACCCTTGGAGCCATGGCAGTTCCATTCCCAAGATCACACTCATATACTTGCAAATGTGCAAAACAAATTACATAAAAGTATTTTCACTGCATCATTAATTGTAAGAGAAAAAGATCAGAAACAACCTAAATGCCCATCAAGAGGCAATAGGTTAAACAATATACCCTTAAAACAGACATTATTTTTAGTTCAGCCATTAAAAGTGATACACCAGTCACAAAACACCAAATATTGTATGATTCCATTCACATAAAATATCCAGAATAGGAAAATACGCAGAGATCAAAAGTAGTTTAATGGTTGCTGGAAGCCGGGGAGACTGGAGGGAAATGGGGAGTGAATGCTAATGGGTTCCAGATTTCTTTGGGGATGATGAAAATGTTCTAAAATTTATTGTGGTAATGACTAGACAATTCTGTGACAATACTATTAATAAAACCAACGAACTGTACACTTTAAATGAGTGGATTGCATGGTGTATGTATTATATTTCCATAAAGCTGTTATTTTAAAAAATGAAGCAGCTCTATATGGAATAATACAGAAACGTCACCAAGGTACATTGTTCTGTGACTAAAGCAAGTTACAGAACATTGTGAACAGTACGATACAATTTGTGTTTTCTTAAATACATACATACAACACACATACAAATACTCTTTATTGGCTTTTACATAAAATAGAGAAGAAACTATGTAGTTAACAGTGGCTACTTTAAAGAAAGTACCTGAATGTCTAGAGGAGAGGACTCACTCTTCACTCTATGCCTTTTTGCAGTTTTGAATTTTGTAGAGTATGTATATATTATCCATTCAAAACATATGTAACATATATTTTTAGAAGTAATATCCATTACAGGTTCAATTTATCAAATATTCTGTTTCTAATATTCAATATTTTCCAATCAGTGAGATTTAACCACGATGAGAAGTTTATTTTATATTTAAAGTAATATCAAAGATTAGCAACTCCTGATCTTTAAAAACAGTCAACAACATTAGGCAGTGAATGACAGCCTAATTTCTTATTTTACCTGTTCCTTGCTTTCCCTGTTATAATATACTTTTAACTGTTTTCCTGCTAATTGCAACCTCCATTTGAAAGTGACCAGGAAAAATGGCATGAAAAGAAACATATTTGTTCACTGTGATGTTTATTAGGTCTGTTAAAAGGTCCGGTGAAGAATCTGGTTGAAATTGCTACCTAAAATAACATTAATAAATAATTCACAGAATTTACTTAATTCTGCTTTTGCAACTTTGCTTCTGACCAATGAAGCATATTCATACTACGAAACCTGCTATGTATATATATAACATATATTATCTATAATATATATAAACAATATAACATAATAAAGGTCACCCTATTAAATGGCCACATTTTCAGCAACGAGTTTTTATCTATAGTATAAACTGCACTGGAAATTCAAACACCATGATAAATACATACATATTATGCCCTATAAGGGCTCTATGCTCAACAGAAGGATAAGTGATCAATAAAACTACGGCTTCCAAAAAGAACTGCACAGAAAAGGAAGATCATTAAGAAAGCCTATCTACCACACTTCCATAACACTCTTAAAACTTTCCCTTTGTATACAGACTGGATTTCCACCACTTAGTCCTCTGTCTTGACAACTCACTCACTCTAGAAAAACTTAAGCATTCCTTCTTCAGCGTTTCCACGGCATCGTTTATGTACCTCTATTTTACATTCATCACATGACACTGCGATCATTCATTTATATGTCTGTCTTTCCCATTATACTTAGCTCCTTGTGGCAGAACTATCTCATTTATTTTGGTAAGTCTGAGACCCAGCATGGCCCCTGCATGCAGGAGACACTTCAGGAAGTTTGCTGCTTGAGCTGTTGGTTGAGAGCACTTGCATCACCCCTAAACCATTCAGCTTTTAAGTCATCATGAACTAAAATTAACCCTTCCTTACTCACACTATTCCCATACTGAAAAGAGAAGAAAGCAAATACACGTAGTCCCAAACCACAAATAATTTATTCCATATATGGTTAACCCAGGCTAATGCCAAAATCGATCAGCCGGCATAAAAAACAGTGCCAAGACAATGACAATGCAGGTTTTGGATTTTTTTTTTAAATGGATACATCTGAATGACAATCATTTATCACATGTTCACAGATTTAGAATGTCTGAATTTAGCTAGCCTCTGTGCCTAAAAAATGAACTAGGACGAAGGCACATTACAGTCCAAAAGGGTTAACAGGACATTTTGATAAATCCCTGATACTTGCTGGCTCAACTTCAGTGCCCAATGACACACCAACTCTAGGGTCCAAGCAGGAGCCCCTAGTGACTGGAGAGAGAAAGCTGGCGGAGGTCAGTTTAGCCCACCCTTTTCTACAACCAGTGAACAAAATAAACTGTCTTCTTTGTTATACAAGTGATCAATTCTTAAATACATACAGTAAGCTAGGACAGAGATTCCATGGCTAAGTGGCAGAACTATACGACGAACTCATTTTATTAAAAAATCAAGTAAGTATCTAACCAAAATTTCTAGCACACCAGCTAATTAGTGATAATATATTTTTGAGCTTTAGCATCTTTTTATTACTCTCTTCACTAATCCGGGCAATTTTATCAACCAGTATTTTGGCAAAAGGCAAATAATATAAAAGGAAATTGGAAAGTTCCAGATAATTTAGACAGACCATAGTAGCAACAGAACAAAAAGATCTAAAGTTTATAATGATATAAAGGAAATCTAAGGGGACATTATTTTCAAGCTTCTATTAGGTAGAAATCAAAAGATAAAACTTTTAGTAACAGTTCTGCCATAAACTAGCTGTGTAACCTTAGACAAATCACTCTGAATCCTAGTTCTGTTTTCTAAACTACAGAAATGACTGGAATAAATGATCTTTGAGATCCTCTCCATCTTACGTTATTCCATAATTAGTGCAAAATTTAAAAATAAAGATTTTTATTTTTGTAAAATATGAGGTACATTTTTTTCTAGTCACCAGTTCATTATTCAATTTTTTTCACAATCGTTTCAGAACCGTTCCATCCAGATGTCAATTAACGACTATTAATGGGCCAATTAATGGCTTCCATCTCTATAAAATAAAAATCATAACCAACAGTTATTTTAATAATAAGTTTTCACTTACCTGGTGCAACCACATTCACTCTAATTTTCTTTCTAGCTACTTCTTTAGCAAGAGCACGTGAAAATCCCACTAATCCTCCTTTACTGGCACTGTACACAGACTGGCCAGAGTTGCCTTTTAAACCAATAATGCTTCCTAGGGAAGGAAAAAAGGAAGAAAATTAAATCCAATTAATGGGGTTATCTGAAAATTCACATAATTTAAAGTAAGTAAACAAAAAAGGTAAAATTCACCCTGTCCTTGTTAAAATTAGCAATTCTAACCATTGTCATTTGTCATTTACGTAAAACTCAAGAGTCCAGTCTACTCCGGACATGCACACAAAACAGGATCTGAAAGAACCTGCCAATGCCAGGTGGGGGCTTGCAAATTGACCCAGTAAGTGAAAGGGACCCACTCTATCTCTGAGTACGTCAGACAAGATGAAAATTCCCCATGGTGTTTATAAAGGCTTCCAGCAGGAAGACGTTAAAGCCAGAAAAGATCAAAGGCTGATTAATTCTATGATTCTACACACAGACATAAAGAAGTACTCAATTCCACCTAAAAGAATAGTTCATTTGAAGATAAATCTCACTAAAATGGAACAATAGGCATAATTTGTTATATTGTGCTTCACAGATACTGGTTTTTTTACAAATTGAAGGTTTATGGTAACCCCGCATTAAGTATATTGGCACCATTTTTCTAACAGCATGTGCTCAGTTCATGTCTCTGTGCCACATTTTGGTAATTCTCACAATATTTCAAACTTTTTCATTATTATATCTGTTATGATAACCTGTGATCAATGATCTTTGATGTCACTATTGTAATTTTTTTGGGGTGCCTCAAACAAAATATTGACAATGCACCTGGTCACCCAAGATCCCTAATGGAGATGTACTAGGAGAGTAATGTTCTTTTCATGCTGCTGACACAACATCCATCCTGGAGCTCATGGATCAAGGAATCATTTCAACTTTCAAGTCTTATTTTTAAGAAATACATTTTGTAAGGATATTGCTGCCATAGATAGTGATTCCTCTGATGGATCTGGAAAAAGTAAGTTGAAAACCTTCTAGAAAGGATTACCATTCTAGATGCCATTCAGAATATTCATGACTCATCGGAGGTGGTCAAAATATTGACATTAACAGGAGTTGGAAAAAGTCGATTCTAATCCTCATGGATGACTGAGGAGTTTAAGACTTCAGCAGAAGTCACTGCAGACATGGTAGAAAAGCAAGAGAGCTAGAATTGTTAGGAAGATAGCAAGGGATTCCGGATCTCCCAGGAAAGAAAGTGGGCCCCCACGCTGGTGCTGCCCCACCTTAATTAATCCTGTCTGGAGCAACTGCCATACCTGGGGTAGGAGGCAACACCCTACAAACCTGCCAATCAGAACTTAGCGTGCCAACTGTAAAAGAATGCAGAGAACTCTCCAGCCCACGGGCCAAGCAGCATAGGTATAAGAGAGTCCAGAAAGTGACCTAGAACCACACCGCATGAGTAGTAAGACTCAGTAAGACTCATGCAACTCCCAACTGTCCAATCAAAGTGGTTCCATGGTGACCTCTGAACCACTAGGGAGGTCCCAATCCAGGCACTATAAAACAAGACACAGACTATAACCAAGTCCCTTTTTTGGCCCTTCCTGTGGCTCTCCCTTTGCTGCAACAATGGGTCCGGTTGTCTTCTGTGGCATATGTGTCACGATCTGTAAACCTCTATCTTGCTCTTGCTCTATAATCCTGTCTTCCTCTACTCAGCAAACCTCGTTTGCATGCTTGCCTTATTTTGGTGCATCTGGTCATTCTTCAGCCATGCGTGCACCAAGAACCGACATTTCAGACTGAAACCCGACAGAACTAGAAGTGGAGCCTCTAGATGTGACTAAATCACTGCAAACATGATAAAACCTGAATGAATGAGAAGTTACTTCTTATGGATGAGCAAAGAAAGCAGTTTCTCGAGGTGGAATTTATGCCTGGGGAAGATGCTGTGACCTCTGTTAAAGTAACAGGATTCGGAACATCACATAAACTTAGCTGGCAAAGCCACAGCAGGGTATGAGAGGATGGATTCAATTTTGGAAGAAGTTCTCCTGTGGGTAAAATGCTATCAAACAGCATAGCACACACAAAAGAAAAATCTTTCGGGAAAGGAAGAGTCAATTGATGCAGCAAGTTTTATTGACTTATTTTAAGAAATCGTCACGGCCACCCAACTCTCAGCAGCCACCACCCCAATCAGTCAGCAGCCACCAACATCAAGGCAAGGCAAGATCTTTCACCAGTGAAAAGATTATGATTCACTAGAGGCGCAGATAATTGACAGCATTTTTTTAACAATAAAGTATTTTTTAATTAAGGTATGTAAATTGTTTTTAGACATGCTATAGACTACAGTATAGTATAAACATAAATTTTATATGCACTGGGAAACCAAACAATTTGCGTGACTTGCTTTATGCAACATTCACTTTACCGTAGTGGACTAGAACGGAACTTGCCATACCTCTGAGGTGTGCCCTTCCTGTCAATCCAAACAGGCAAAGCTTGAGTTATAAACATTTTATAAAAGTGCAACTTCATGGCTGTCAGTGAGGTACTATAACTTGTACTGCCTAATAACAATTCTTGAGTGACTTCATTTAATGATGAACAAGTGAGAATAATTTATAATTCAAATATCAACTGTATGCAAATAAATTCTTGCAAAACAGAAGTGAGGAAGTAATTTTCTGCACCACTGACCTGTACTTATGATATAAAAATTAATCAAAAATCTCACAATATTTTTTAAAAAGGAATTTTATTTTAGAAAAAGAAAATATTCCACACACTTTTTCTGTTATAATCAAGTCCAGTATTAAAATATTTCTCTATAATATATATTATATGCCAATTAATGACAAAAGAAAGAGAATCGTGAAGCACAAAGAAAGAAAGAAAAGACATCACACTAAGAAAATTAAGATAGACAGAAAAAGGGATATTTAGGAAAAAGAAAAATACAAAGAGACAAAAAAGAAAGAAAAATACATGCATGGAAGAAAGGCCAAACAAGAAGCTTTAGTAGCTTTGGTTCATGCCACACACTATTGTTTATTTGGTCAAAAAGTGGTAACTTCTGAAATATTAATGAAGTTTCTAGTAGTTCAAAGTAGTCCCTTCTGTAACAACATGTATTCTCCTAGTTTACTTTCAATTAACTATTTTTATTTACTTTTAGCACAATTCTAAAAGTTTTGCATGTGCATGAAGGACTGACCTGGATTTCTGAAATATACCTAAAAAGAGAATATTTTAGAGTTAAACAAACAGACCCTATGTTATCAGGTGATGGAAACAGGCCTGTGTGCCAGCTTATAAGAACCTAAAGTCATTATCTGGTCCTGTTAAAAGGCACAGGTGGGCCGGACCCAGTGGCTCTCACCTATAATCCCAGCACTTTGGGAGGCCAAGGTGTGAGGATCACTTGAGGCCAGGAGTTCAAAAACAACTTGGGCAATATAACAAACCCCGTATCTACAAAAATAATTTTAAAAATTAGCCAGGTGTGGTGGCACACACCTCTAGTCCTAATTACTCTGGAGGCTGAGGCAGGAGGATTGCTTGAGCCCAGGAGGTGGAGGTTGCAATGAGCTACCTTAGCGCCACTGTACTCCAGCCCAGGCAACAGAGTGAGACCCTGTCTCAAAAAAAAAAAAAAAAAAAAAACCCAAAAACAAAAAAGGCAAAGGTGGACTCATTTACTAATCCTTCTAGTAAGAAAACTGATCCCTTACATTTTTAAGGGTAAAAGTAAAAAATGTTCTTATATTCCCTTAGTTTTTTAGCACAGTATTCTTTCCTTTTCTCATTTTTGAAAGAGAAAATCCCTAAATTCTGGCTTGGAAAGCCATTTCCTATACTAAAAATAATATAGTCATTTACCAACATCCCTCTTTTGAGGCCTTTTAAGGTATTACCATTTGAAAACAAAAAGCAGATGGTATACCACTATTTTCAAATTACCAAACTGAAATAAAATTTCAAAGTCATTTTGCATTTTAAGTTCTATAGGCACACGCTCCACAGTTTATCTGCTCTGTGGGTCAGATGACCTACAGACTAGGAGTTACTACTTATATTCATCCTAAAAATCCGAGAAATTTGAACTTCCTTTAAACCTCTGCACTAGATTTATCGGTGACCCATGCAACCACTGTAGACATTATTACTTAGCCCCCACTGTCTACCTTGCTTCAAATCCTTTTCCATATTTTAAAAATTAGGTTTCACATAAAAATCAGGATGTCTAATTTCTCTTGAAAAATCAAAACTGCTGGCAAAACTGTGACCACATTTGTGCACAGTAACAATCTCTTAGATCTGAGCAGTGGTGGCCTCTACCATTCCACATAGCCACTGGGCAATGAAGCTGAACGAGCTGAACATCATTTGCCATTTATCACACGGTTATCACTGTCGTTTTTCTAATACCTGGTGGCGTCACTCACTTAACACCTGCCTGACTCCTACAGGGATGTGAATTTGTGATTTCTATTTTACTCATTAATCAGTTAATTAAATCCCTTTTTCCACAGATAATAAAATGAGATTTCATCTAAGTTTCACAAGCAAATAAATTCCAAATTAGTGGATTAAATATTTTTATGGTAATATGGGATCATTTTAAATTAACAAAAGTGAAGACTCACTCACCTATATTAACAATAGACCCTCCCTGGTGTTGAATCATCGTCTTCATGGCAGCTCTACACGTCAGCATGGAACCCAAGAGGTTAGTGTGAAGCTGAGATATCATATCTTCAGTTTTTGTTCTTACTAAAAGACTATCCCTACAAAAAGAAGCACCACGTAAATTAACAAGATAAGCCAAAAAAAGTCAAGGCATAGATAACATTTTTTACTGAAAGCAGAGTGTAAGAAGTACTTCATATTTGAGTTAGAGTATCTAGAGTTCCATTTTGAACTTGGCTTGAGAGGTATTAAAAAATAACAATTGATAAGCCAGAAGGATTCACGTGAAACACATGTTCCTACCCCCTCTCACCTAAAGTGGCAAATATTCCTATCAGCTAAAAGTAGTACCATGCAGCCAGAATAGTTTGAATGACCTGATCGATTGCCATACCACACCTCATTTAGCAAGAAAATTATGTTATTCTAAATATTCTCTCCTAAATTCATCTTTTAAAAAAACAATATGCACACTGTGATGCCACTGGTATTAAATTCATTAACTGGCAAAACATATATGGTAACAGAACTCAGAACTCAGGTAATAATGAAGTATTAATTGAGAAGAAACTGAGAGAGCCTTCTGGAGTGCAGGAATTATTCTATAGCTCAATATAGGTGATGATTGCAATGCTAAAACTGATCAAAATGGACACTTACTAGATATCCCAACATAAAAGAAAAGAATGTATGGATTGACAAAGTTTTAAAATAGTTTTTCTTCCTATTAGAAGTAAAACAACTTAATTAACTTACACTAATCAAAGACACATCAGGAATAAAAGTTAAAAAAAAAGACATTAGAAATGTACTTAAATCTGTGACCAACCTGTTAATACCAGCTGCATTTACCAGGAAATTTATTTGACCTAAATGTTTCTCAATTTCTTCAAATGTATTTTGAACATCGTGTTCTTTAGCAACATCACAGCTAAATGCCAAATGATCTCCTATACAACAAAGTTAAATTAGAATTATTTATAAATTATAACTTGAACTTACTCAATACACATTTATTAAGCATCTACTATAATACATAGCAGGCCTGTGCTAACCTGGAACCTAGAGATAAAAAAATAAATTATGTCATGGGGTCCCCCTCTCATGGAGTGGGTCTAGGGAAACTGGGATGGAGGAGGGCAGGGAACAAAAAGAAATAAAGTAACACTGCAGAAAGTTCATTTTAAAACTGTTTATAATCAACAAAAGTTGGGAGGAGCCTTTTTCCAGTTTATAATGCTTTATGAGATTCGTCTAATATTTATAGCTTTAACACTGATCCCATGCTACCCAATTCAACAGTCTTCTGGGTTTCACACTTCCTTTTTTGAAATTTAGGTCTAATTCTGTCAGGTTTTTTTTGTTTGTTTGCTTGTTTTTTTTTTTTTTTTTTTTGAGACAGAGTCTCACTCTGTTGCCCTGGCTAGAGTGAGTGCCATGGCGTCAGCCTAGCTCACAGCAACCTCACACTTCTGGGCTCAAGCGATCCTTCTGCCTCAGCCTCCCGAGTAGCTGGGACTACAGGCATGAGCCACCATGCCTGGCTAATTTTTTCTATATATTTTTAGTTGTTCAATTAATTTCTTTCTAATTTTAGTAGAGACGGGGTCTTGCTCTTGCTCAGGCTGGTCTCGAACTCCTGGCTCAAACAATCCACCTGCCTCGGCCTCCCAGAGAGCTAGGATTACAGGCGTGAGCCACCGCGCCCGGCCTCTGTCAGGTTTTTGTTGAATTGGTTTCTTTGGCCCTGAACATGAACTCCAGGGTTTCTTATTGCTGTTGTTTTTTAAGTGCTACCGATTCACTATGACACATATATTATAAAGACGATTATTTGAGCCTGACCATGAGGAGAGAGGACAACGCAAGAAGCTGTAAAAAACGCTAAGACTACAAACCACAGAGGAAAAAAACTTTTTACTAAAAACAACTGTTGCCACTTTTTAAAAAATAATGCTTAAATGCCAAAAATTACACTTTAAAGGAAAAGAAAGCATTCCCTATTTAATAAGCTACCATTTTAATACTCTAAGTTATAGAATTTTCTTTAAAAAGTTAAAACAATTGTTTATTTTGTGTCTGACCTTGACAGATACGTCTACATGAACACTACCCATTCAAGCCTCTGGAATCAATAAGTCACCTGGGAAATCACACCTGATGAAAACCAATCATTCACGGAACATATGATTCAAGAAAAAGAAAGGATCTCAGCGCTTTGGGAGCCTGAGGCAGGAGGATCACTTGAGCCCAGGAGTTCGAGACTGCAGGGAGCTATGACTGCGCCCCCGCACTTCAGCCTGGGCAACAGAGCCAGACTTTGTCTCTAAAAAAGAAGATGAAAGGCTCAAAAGCATCCTCTGTGTCTCACTCCTGGCTTTCACCTGAGGACTTGTTGCATCTACAACCACTCTTGAAAACTCAGCCAATGTTTTTAATCTACTCCAGCAAACACTGGTGGCTTGAGGTGACCCAGTAATGATCATTTTTCCCTCCTTTGTCAGAATGGCAGCTGCAAGAAGCATTCACTGAAATTCTCTCTGGGCTATATAACTTACAGGTTTTTTTAATTTTGTAGAGCCCAATATTCTCCTAACCCACACAAACAATTAGGCTGAATTGGTGATCCCAAACCAATGGTATCCACAAGATGCACCCTCAGACCTCTATTTTACCCAGCGTCTTCCTAATAGTAAACGAAGTGTATTTTTGTCCATTCTAGTAACTAAGCAAATAGCAGCCTCTTAATATCTAACGTTTTATTTCTCCCTACCATAAAGACTTAAATTCACAAAATAATGACTAATTCATTATTAATACGCAGAAAAAGACTGAAGTTTAAATGCAATAAAAAGAAATCTGGCAGGACAAATTTCAATTCTCCATTTGCAAAATTCACCAAAACAATTTAATAACTTATTAAAGTACTTATGGATGTAGTCGAGGAAACCAGGTATATCTCAAAACTGGCAGGCACTCAACAGGGTTTCTCTGTGCATCGCAGCTTTGTGCGTTCCCATGGGGCAGGAACAGCCCTGAGCAACACTGAAGGGAGCGTTTGGACCTGGCGCTCCCACCCTTCCTGCCTGAACTCCTTCCCGCCCGGCCCTGGCGCCGGGCTCGCACCCTTTCCCCTACGTACAAAGTTAACCGTTACGTGGCTCTCGGCGGCCAGACGCTAAAGCAAAGCCGCTCCCCACGGCCAGCGCCAGCCGCAGGGAGGCGGGTGCTTATCAGCCGGGCCTCACGGGACCGCGACGTCTCAGGGAAAACCCAGGGTTCAGGCCTCGGGACGGGAGGCTCGGGAGGTGGGAGGCTTCCGCCGGGGACGCGGTCTAGCGGCCCTGGGGACGAGTCGCTACGCCTCGGGCCGTGGGGACCAGCTCGCCCGTCTCACAGACGAGGTCGCTGTGAGCGCCCGGCGCCACGTCAGTACCTACCGCCGAGGTCACTGGCGGCGGCTTTGGCCACGTCCAGATTCCTGGCGACGATCGCCAGGCGGTAGCCCTTCAGGGCCATTAACTGGGCCACCGCCCTGCCAATGCCTCGGGAGCCTCCAAAAATAGCACAGACTTTGTCCATCTCGGACCCAGCAGTCACAAACTCGGGGGAAAGAGGGCTGGGAGCGGCAGCCGCTTCCCGAGCTCCCTCTGGCTTTTAAACAGCCGCCAAAAAAATGCCAAACGCTGCAAAAACACGCGCTGCACGCCTCCTCCTGCCGCCGGCCCCGGCAAACCAGAAGGTCGCTAGGAGGAGCGAAGAGTACGGCGTGGGCGCGCCAACGTCAGCACGCACGGACTCCCCGGTGCCGCGAGAGCCCCGCAGGCAGTAGACGGGCGGGAGGCCGCCGCGCTGCATGCTAGCACTTGTAGTCTGGATGCAAGGGTGCGCCGCACTGCATGCTGGGACTTGTAGTCTGGATGCAAGGGTGCGCCGCACTGCATGCTGGGACTTGCAGTCTGGATGCAGGAGGTCGCCGTGCTGCATGCTGGGACTTGCAGTCTGGATGCAGGAAGGCGCGATGCGTGGGCCCCCGGCTAGGTGGGAACTACACCTGCGGCGCCGAGGGACGCCTCTGTCCCTCCAGGGACATGGGGATCGGGATTAGAGCTCCAGTGACCAGTCCTCCCGGTTTCTTTGAAATTAACAGGGTTGTCAGGACGCGGGGCTTTCCCCAGCAAACCAAGACAAGTTAATCATTGTAGTTAGCACCCAGAATATTGATTATTGGGCGCGGACGCGTCGGGGTTCCAGTGTTTGCCTTTCACCCCGGTTTTGTCTTTGGCTGCAGACTTGATTTCCTACCTGTTGAAGAAGTGGTCCCCCAGTATCAGACTCAAAGCAAAACCTCTTCTACCTGTTCCTTCCCCAAGCTGCTGCAGAAATGGGCCTCTCCCCACCCAGATGTTACCTTTCTTCGCAAAGGCTGCTGTGAAAGAGGATGCCCTGTCCAAGAACACATTATACCAGGAGCTCAAGAAGTAACAAATAACGAATGAATGAGTCGTCTTGCAAGATCTATGAAAACAAGCTTAGGCTGCTGTAGACAGACAAAAATGGGTTCCTGCAATTCTAATCAAAATGTGCTGAGTGTTCCGAGAGTTAATAAGCTAAAAAATTGAATATTTGTTACAAGTGCAGTGTAAAAAGGAAGCATTTCTTCATATGGTATTATCACACTAAACGATTCAGAAAAGTATAAACCATGGTCCCTACCACTAAAAAATACACAACCTAGAACAACAGGACTAATACACATGAAACATTAGGGAGTAGTTCAAAATCGTGTTTAGTAAAGTACAAAATCATATTAACACAAGAGCTCAGAAAAATGAGGTCAATGAAGAATGAAGGAATGACTGGAAAAGCTGGGTGAGGTTTAAAAAAGGAAGGGAAGAGCAAAAAGTCTATAAGCAAGATGGGTTATTTTAAAATGTTTAATTTTATTTTACCTAGATCCAAAGGATTTGGAATGACTTGCAAAAATACGTGGGTAAATGATTTTAAAAGGTAACGAGGACAGCCGCAATGCCTCGTCTCCCCCAAGACCAGAACAATAAAGTGAGATCAGTGGAGAACTTAATACAAATAAAGTCATTCTGTGAGAATCTCTTCAGTATTAAAGAAGAGATGCGTATGTGACTCTGAGTTTCCTAGTGGCCAAAGCAACAAAAGAAATGTAATTCATTGGAAGTAGTAATTTCAGTATGAAATAAACATCCTGGTTGTGCAGCAGAGAGGCCTGAGCGAAATTTCCTCCTCATGGACCCCCCAAAGGGCACACTAAGCATTATAGTAAACCAAGCTCTTGATGGGGGGAAAAAAAAAGATCATAAGCTATTTTTACAGAAGATCGTAAGCTATTTTTACAGCATCTATTAGACTTTACTAAGAGCAAATACAATAGAAGTTAAACAACTTAAGCAAACATTCAGTCACAAGTATGAGCTCCGTATGTCTAAAACAATAAGGAAACAAGCCTGATTACAGGAGAGTTGGAATGGTGTTGGATTATGTTAACAGCAGGCTTTAAAGCCAAATGCCAAGCATTAAACACGGAGAAGTAACAAGATAGAAGGTACATTTAAGAACCATTAGTCCCCCAGTGATATCCCAATGAGTTGAGCCAAATCCATCCGATTCTCTCTCCTGCAGTACCCACATGCAATCTTCGAAAGGAAAAGCTGTTTTAGACAAATTACCAATATATGGGCCAACCTAAATGCCAATTGTGCTCCTGCATCTTAAGGCAAACCAGAAAGATTCAGTTTTCTTGAACAGTTCTGTCCATTTCATAGGAAAAGGATTATATCGTTTCTGCTCATTGTTATTTTAGACAAAAAACCCACATGGTTTTCAGATATGTGCTGTCTGTCACAAGGATCGTTAACACACAAGGTGAAGTGGCATTCAGAATTCTCAAAACCTTCCAGGTTTTCTCACGTATGCATACAGTAAAAGGATAGGTTGAGCTTTTCCTTCAACATATTCTTCAGTTTAAACCCCAAGGATATTATCTTTTTCTTCCCTCTTAATACAATATCGCTACTTATCTGGGTGAGAATACACCCATCCCAACGTATTAGCCCTTAGCTGGGAGTTATCGGCAGGGGAAGCTCCCGCCTCACCTCCCAGTGGTGGAGTGAGGGCCTGCAAATTAGACTGGGTCTCCCTTGCCCAGCAGGACACTGAAGGAAGCCAGCGAGATGCCACCGCCTTTAGTCTTCTCTTCTCACTAAGCATGCCACTTTGGTGGTAAGGTTTTGATCGTATTTTATACTTTAATTTAAACCCACATAGGATATGTTTTCTCTTGGCTCCAATAATCACAGGAGAAAATTCCTTATGTATAAGAACTGTTATGCAAATTTTTAAATATGCATGCTTTGTGTTATTTTTCTGATTACAGAGGGAATACCATTTAATTGCCAAAGAAATTTTTTAAATGTAAATAAAAATTAATGGAAAGCATTGTACACTTTAAATGGGTGAATTCTATGGTATGCAAGTTATGTATTTCAATAAGACTTTGAAGAAAATTATTCTCCCCCTTTCTAATCTTTCCTTCTGAGACTACAAAGAGATATATAAAGAATCGGTTACAACATCTTACTT
>CAUYSK010019710.1:0-19381 GCA_963575035.1 Avahi laniger | reverse complement strand
GTAGTCCCAGCTACTTGGGAGGCTGAGACAGTAGGATTGCTTGAGTCCAGGAGTTTGAGGTTGCTGTGAGCGAGGCTGACACCACGGCACTCGCTCCAGGCAAGAGAGTGAGACTCTGTCTCAAAAAAAAAAAAAAAAAAGAGATCCCATCTCTCAGACCCCATAATTCCGAAACCTTGTAAGCTTTGGCTTAAGTGCTCAGTGCTTCAGTTTCCTCATCTGTGAAATAGGGTAGTATGTACATATCCAGGTAGGTTATTATATGCACTTTTAAAGCTGGGAAGAAATGCTCTGATACATTAACAGTGGGATTCTGGGACTTAAATATTTTTGTCTGCTCAAAAAGGGACAGGGACAGCTGTTTTATTCCAAAGCAGCTTTGATAATATGCAGAGATAGAGAGCTACGGGTGGAAGGGATCTGCAGCTAAAGGTAAGGGGTGGGCTTCCTGGAAGAGGTGGCCTTAGTGGCATGAGGAGTCTGGATGGGACAGCCTTTTGTAGCAGTCCACATGGACGGAAGCTGACGTAAGAGGCCCAGGTGTGCCTCCAGCTCAGCAGGGCACAGCAGAAGGGAAGGACAGACAGGTGGTTTGGACACAGCTGAGGGCCCTGAGCACGTGGCGGTGGACCTAGATTTTATCTAGGGGCAGCGGTGGATGTTCTGGAGCAGGAGAGGGCTAGGATCAAGGAGGAGTTTAAGGAAGAATAACTGGGGAGGAGGTCGGAGGCAGTGACCCCTTAGGGTGCCACGAAGGCCCAGTTGAGAGGTGGTTTGGTCTGGGAGGATGGGAAGGGAGGAAGGAGGTTTACGAGAGAGCAAGTTGATCAGCCGCCCTTCTCACAGAGCAACCTCCAGGCCCACACGGCTTCACCTGTGAATTCTAATGTGCATTTATGGAACGAACAGTTCCACTCTTACACAAACTGAGACCGTAGAAGAGGGAGCTACCCAGCACATTCTTAGGCAATCGTATCTGTGATGCCAACACCTGGTGAGGAAAACGTGAGAAAGTGCAGAGCAATCTCGCCCATGAAAAACATATGCAAAGTCCTACGAGTAACAAACTGGATCCGGCAAAACATACAAAAGACAATACAGCACAGTCAGGCTGGGTTCCCCCAGGCGTGTGGAATCCATTCAGTATTGCAAAACTCAGCGTAAACTACCACTTCAACAGAAAAAAGAAGTCAAGATAAAATCTAGGATCCATTCGTAAGAAAAGCTCTTGGCGATGCAGGGAGACTTCCTTGCCCTGACAAAGAGTAGCCGCAAAGCCCCATGACAGACATCACGCTGAAAGCTTTCCCTGTGAGAATGGAATCGTGACAAGGATTCCTACTGTCACCACTTCCATGGCTCAAATTGTACCTGGCCAGGTACAGGTCCTGGCCAGGGTAGTCAAGGCAAGGAAAACAAAGGGTCTAAAGATTTGAAAGAAATAAAACTCTCATTATTTAGAGATGATACAAAGTCAAAGAGTCAATAGGTAAGTTGCTAGAATATGAGAGTTTAGCAAGGATGCTGGATACAAAAATCAATATGCAGGCCAGGTGCGGTGGCTCACACCTGTAATCCCAGCACTTCAGGAGGCCGAGGCAGGAGGATCGCTTGAGCCCAGGAGTCCAAAATCAGCCTAGGCAACACAGAGACTCCATCTCTACGACAAATAAAAAAATTAGCCGGGCCTGGTGGCACGTGCCTGCAGTTCCAGCTACTTGGGAGGCTGAGGTAGGAGGATCGCCTGAGCCCAGGGGTTGGAGGCTGCAGTGAGCTATGACAGCGCTACTGCACTCCAGGTTGGGTGACAGAGTCTCTTAAAAAAATAAAAATTAAAATAAAAAAACCCCTACTGCATTTTAACTTTTACTTTATTTATTTGCTTCTGCAGATGGGGTTTCAATCTGTCACCCAGGTTGCAGTGCAGTGGTGTCATCATAGCTCACTGCAGCCTCCAACTCCAGGGCTCAAGTGATCCTCCTGCCTCAGCCTCCTGAGTAGCAGGGGAGGCTGCATTTTAAAATTCTAGCTATAACAGTTAGAAAATGAAATAATAAAAATCATTTATAATAACATTCCAGTAAAACAATATCAAAGGCTCCAACTCCTCAGAGGTACAGCCAACTCAGGCTCCAAGTGCAGGGCCCAAAGCTGTGAGAGTCCGTGAGCAAATACAAACCCAGGCTGCTGGGCCCCCGTTTTCTTCTGCTTGTGGTGTCAATTTCCTTTTCTTCATTCAGTCTTTGTCTTAGTTAACTCCATGTCTTTTCAGCTAACTTAAAGGTCATTTTAAAGGTAGACACGAGATAGCTGACATCGGAAGCAAGTGCCCAGTAATTGACCCCAGGAAGTTGGTCCCTCATGTCTGCCTTGCTGGCCTCTTCCGGCACATCCAGGCACCTCTCTCCTCACCAAAGAGCTTCAGTTGGCCCACTCCAGAAACAGCACTTACTGCGTTCACAATTTTTAAGCTGATTTAGATTCCAGCCTCCTTTAATGCTGAGTTGTTTCTTTGCTCCTGAAGTAGGACTATAAATCTGCTGTTAGGACAGAGAGTTACATCCATGACCCGGGCCCCACTCTGTGAAGCAGTTGCTCAGTTTCTGGATGGAAACAGGTTGTTTGGGGGATTCAAGCCTTGTAAAACCAGCCAGGAACTTGGTTAAAGGCAGGGGGCTGCCAGCTTAAACTAATCCCAGGCGTATGCAATGTGTAAATTGCAGGCTGAATTTACAGCAGGAAGTGGCAATGCAAGTTAGACCTACACCCCTCCCTGACACTCAGGGTCCTTGTCCATTGGGAATTGGAAAGATGGAGGCCCCTAGGGGGGATGTGTGACTTTTGATCCAGTTCAGACATTGAGCACCGCTCTGTGCAGGGCTTGGGATACTAGCTGTTTCCTATCAAAAATGCAGCCAAAAATGCTTTTGTTGACAGGGCGCGGCCTAAGCTGACCCTTTGGGGAGCAGGGATTGAGCAGCTCTTTGTGGGAGGCCCCGGGATCAAGTAGCAACCAGCATAGTCAATAGGGCGAGAAACTAAGCACCCAAACCAGTACATAACTACGAACTGTGACACCATGAAACAGACGGGGTGAAGGGAGGACGAATGACGGGGAGGGCGAAGCTGCTATTCTGGGGACGAGGGAAGGCTCTTTGCCGTGGCGATGTTTAAGCTGAGACCCCAAGTGAGAAAAGGAACTGGCAGATTAAGGAAGCAGGAGAGCAAGGGAAGTATTCCAGGCAACGGGGAGGAGGAACTCGGTGTGTCTGAAGAAAAAAAACTGGCCTGTGTGGGTGGGGAGCAGGGCACATGGCGTGGGGTGGACACAAGGGCTGGAGCAGGTAGGGGAGGACCATGCGGCACCTTAAGCCTCGGGAAGGGGTTTGTATTTTCTTCTCAGTAAACGTGTCCTTTGGAGGGTTCTCAGCAAGGGAGTTCCACGATTGGATTTGTCTTTAAGACACCGTGGGCTGTGGGGGTGAGTGGCGAGCAGAAGCTGGGAGGCCACAGGGCCGCCATGGGGGCTCGGCGTGCAGGTCCAAGTTGCAGTAGGAAGTTACTCTCGGTGCTTTAAACTGACAGAGGTTAATACGGGGAATTAAGAGCTTACTGGATGAGCTGAAAACAACTGGCTGGGGATCCAGGAATGGCTGACCCACCAAAGAGTCCAAGCCAGGAAGGTGGGGATCAGGCGGCACTGGTGTTGCTGAGTTCAAGAATGTGCAGCTGCATGGCGACAGGGCTCAGAAAACATGACCACTGCGCAGGAACTGCCTCCTGGTGCCCACGGGACACGCTGTCTCTGTGAACTTGCCTGCCGGGAAACAGCATGCTGGGGAGAGTGCATTAATCCACCTTCCAAAAGCGGGCAGCTGACTGAGGGAAGCAGTTACCAGGGAGGCAAACGGTTTTTACTTTTCCAGTCTCTCAGACACAGAGGAGATGCAGGAAAGAAGGCCCAGCCCTTCCTCTTCCCAGCACCCAGGAAGGGGAGAAACCCTTCAGAAAGACCTGACTGGACTTGTGAGGTCGGAGTGGGGAATGAAGGCCAACCCCTGGGTCTCTGGTTTGGGGCGTGTTAGGGAGGTGGCAGAAAGAAAGAAGACAGAGCACGAGGGCGAAAGGCCCAGGGTCCAGTGAGGCCCACATAGTGCTCCAGAGGCTCAGGACTTTTCCAGCCCTGCAGTGCACAGGGTGGGGGCAGTGTTACTCCAGCTCTTTGTTCCACAGGGAGAGAAATCAATTAAAGCCCAGTGCATGAAAAATAATTCGGGCTGGAATTTTTCTACGAAGAAAAAGCACCAAAACACAACTCATCTACTGGCTCTACTGGTAACACATAAAGCCATCGCCAATAAACAGAACAAGTGTGGAATACATACAGTGACTGTTAAAAAGGGAGGGAAGTGGCCGGGCACGGTGGCTCACACCTGTAATCCCAGCACTCTGGGAGGCTGAGGCGGGCAGATTGTTTGAGCTCAGGAGTTCGAGACCAGCCTGAGCTAGAGGGAGACCCCGTCTCTACTAAAAAAATAGAAAGAAATTAATCGGACAACTAAAAATATATAGAAAAAATTAGCCGACATGGTGGCGCATGCCTGTAGGCCCAGCTACTCGGGAGGCTGAGGCAGGAGGATCGCTTGAGCCCAGGAGTTTGAGGTTGTTGTGAGCTAGGCTGACGCCACGGCACTATAGCCCAGGCAAAACCGTGAGACTATGTCTCAAAAAAAAAAAAAAAAAAGGGAGGGAAGTGAGGAAAACAGGAAAAGAAAATGAGAAACCATGGGGAGGAAAGGAAGAGCCTGGGAGAGACCAACAGAGGAGGAAGGGAGGCCAGGGGCAGAGACAAACAGGCACGCAAGGAACTAGCAGGCACTAGCAGGCGATGCAGCTGCGATCAAATACAGACAGCCAGGGACTCGACAGTGATTTGGTTCTTTCTCTTGTAAATGAAAACTGTTTAGTTCACCGTCAAGGATGTATCATGCTCCTGGAAGCAGTCTCCAAACCTTCGTCCAGAGCACAGATGCACTCCTCAGTCCACTTCCTTGTGACTGAGACATGGCCTGCCACATCCCCGCTAGTGTTGAGTGATGAACTCTACTGCACACACTTGCTGGGAGGTCAGCAGATAAGCTTCATCTCTCATCCTTTATTCTCTTACCTGCCTCACAGGGAGGAGGATCGCTCAAGCTCAGGAGTTGGAGGTTGCAGTGAGCTATGATGATGCCACTGCACTCTAGCGGGGGAAACAGAGTAAGGCTGCCTCCAAAAATTAAAAAAAAATTATAAGACCCTAAGGCTGCAACATAAATATCATGCTGATCAGAGGACTATGGTTGCTCAAAATAGGGAGGGTTTATGCTGGGCTGGAATGCTGGGCTGGGAAGTAGCATTTGAGGCAGAGACTGAAGTATCACGTGTCCAGAGGCAGGGCATGGGAAGGAAGACCTTCCAGGCAGAAGGCAAGGACGAGGCACATTTGGGACGTGGTAGATAACGTCATGTGACTGCAATAAAGGCATCTTGCAGAGGGGTTGTGGCTGATGGAAGTTCTTTTTTTGGAGACAGGGTCTCATTCTGTGGCCTAGACTGGAGTGCAGTGGTGTGATCACCGCTCACTGCAACCAATGGAAGCTTTTGAGTAGAGGAAGATTAGGCCCAAAGAGTTGACTCAAGATAACAGCAAAAGAAGCCCTTGCAGTTCGAAAGACAGCTTGAGGACCCCATTTAGGTATTAATATCAAGTGGCTGGGCTGCATCAGTTCTAGGGTTTCTTTTGATTCAAATTCTGTGACTCCACTTTCAGTAAACTCTAAATACCACTTCCCCTCACCTTAAAAAAGAGAGATCCCATAAAGAGTGTTTTGGTGCCCAGTTGGCTTGCTGACCTGAGCCCTGGGTACCCAGCAGGGTGGCTGCCACGTGGGAGCACTTGATATTTCAGTGAACCGAATGAGTTGCTTTTTTGGTCTCCTATACAGTTCACCGGGAAAAACAGACTGATAATTCCAATACAACACAGGCAGTGCAATGAAGGAACACCCAGAGCTTTGGGAACATGGTGACTCTCCCGGGAATGGTTTCAGAGATGGAGCAGGCAAAAAATTGTTAGAGGAGAATATACAGGTGGTGAAAAGTTAAAGAAGTTCAAGAACTTTTTAGCTATGAGGAAAAGAAGGAAATAGGAAGTAGGTAGAGCACTTGAATTCACTTAACCACAAAACACGGTTAACCACTTCACTACGCCACTGAATTTTAAATGGGGAGACCAACTACCAGCTGTAATTTCTTTCCGGTGGGAAAATGCTGCAGTTGGCTAAAGTAGCCAAAAGATCTGATACAAAGTGAGAAATGAGGGAAAAAAAGCACACATTCAAAATAGATGATTTGGCTTCCACAGCTTTATTTATTTTTTCTAAATATAAAACACATGCATATTTGTACAACCAAGTGCACAGCAGTATTAACGACAGCTAACATATGCAAGCACCCAAGTGTCCACTGACGGATGAACGGATAAGCAAAGGTGGTATCTACATAAATGGAACACTATTTAGCTTTAAAAAGGAAGGAAATTCTGACACATGCTGTAACACAGATGAACCTTGAGGACATAATGCTAAGTGAAATAAGCCAGTCACAAAAAGACAAATACTGTGTGATTCCACCTACATGAATGAGGTTCCTCGCGTAGTCAAAATCATGGAGAGTAGAATGGTGGTTGCCAGAGGCGGGGGGAGGGGAAAATGGGGAGTAATTTTTTAATGGGTACAGAGTTTCACTTTTGCAAGATTAAACGAGTTCTGGAGATAGTGGTGATGGCTGCACAAAAATATGAATGTACTTAATAGCATCGAACTGTTAAGATGTTAAATTTAATGTGTATTTACAATAAAAAAATTTTAAATGTGTGTATAATTATTACACACAAATATAAAGTAAAAAAATCAATTACCCCAAATCCTAGTTCCCAGAAGCAAACTACATTACATTTTTCCTTATTTTATCATAGTACTTTTTCATGTTATTAAAACCATTTATAAAATCTATGGTTTTATAGTATTCCATGGATTCCACATAGACCACAAAATTCCCAAGAGAAGACACTTTAGCTGGACAGAAGCATTAACTCTCCTTCGATTCCCTGCCTCCCGTTTCCAGAGGAAGTCTGATGTGTGTCAGTGTCAGTGGGAAGAAGGTCCACCGCAAGCTGCCAACATCCCTATACGGTGGCTTACACGTGCAGCCCAGTGGGAGCAGCGAGCTCATGCTTGACGGTGCATGGCCAATGACTGGAATCCTCTTAGCCTCTTCCTCATGGTCATCAGGTGGCTGCCACAGCCCTAGCTATTGCACCAGTTTTCATCAGGAAGGAAGAAGAGGGGCTGGCTTCTCCCGAGGTTTTTATCTGTTTATTAGGCAATGGAAGCCTCTCTAATTAAACACACATCTCCCTTCACATTTCACTAGTCAGAATTGGGTCACATTCTCCCCTACGCCTTCTCACATACTCCACTGGCTGAAAGCAGTAAGATGAAACCAACTGCCTTGGTTGTCTAGCTAATCATGATTGATCCCTCAAACTAAGGTAGATTCCTTCTCCTCCCACCAAGAGATTAGATTTCTATCCAATACCTGAAAAGAAAAAATTGGGGGCTCTGTAAGGAGGGAATGTTGGTTGTTGGGAAGAAAGTAGTTGTAGGGTAGGCAACGAAAAGACCGCCACAGGGACCCCATACATTCTCTAAGCAAATGCACATACACACGTATGTGTGACATGTAGTAGTGTACTTAACCATTCCCTTTAGGTTGTTTCTAGAAGGCGTTTATGATGTATAACCCAAGTTAATACTTAAGTATAAAGTTGAAAAAGTACCCTATAAACTGTATATTGATTACACATCCGAATATTCCTAAACTGTAAAATGGAGTTAACACTACCTATACCCCAGGGTCATGCCAATTAAATGAATCAATGTATATGCTTAGAATAATGCCTGGCACATGGTAAGGGCTACAGGAGAGTTAGTTGCTATTATTAAGCTGATAGGAGAAAAAATATGTTGGATGACAGTCAAGACACACCCCCAATATCAATAGGTTCAAATGATACAACCAATAAGATGCAGATTTACACATTACATTTATTATGTAATATGTAAGTTACTAAATTTGGATCCTAAAAAAAAAACAGCTCAAATATAGGATGAGGAAATGTATAACAACTACACGGGCTGGGCACAGTGGCTCACGCCTGTAATCTAGCACTTTGGGAAGCCAAGGCAAGAGGATCTCTTGACGCCAGGAGTTTGAGACCAGCCTGAGCAACAAAGTGAGATACCATCTCTACAAAAAACAGAAAAATTAGCCAGGCGTGGTGGTCCCAGCTACTTGGGAGGTTGAGGCAGGAGAATCTCTTGAGCCCAGGAGTTTGAGGTTGCAGAGCAAGACCATGTCTCAAAAAATAAAAACCTCCCACACCTATACATATTTGAACTAGCAGTGGCTAGTCTGTAACTCTGAACGTTGAAAGAGATAAGCAGTAATGAATCTTGACAGTATAAACTCACTGTTAGACATGGCTACCTACTCCAGGTAGAATTCAGAAGTGGAATGGTTCTATTCTCTTATCCAGTAAGCTTGCACGTAGAATTTAACGGTTTGAAGAAAAAAGGGGATGAGCAGACACCAAGGGACATTACTACTTAATGGCTAGAGGAGATGTGTGTGAGCAGCCCTCTAAAACATCCCTATCTGCCTCTAACACACACAGCTTTGTTACCTGCTAACTACTGGATTAATACATCAATCAATTAGGCATTTACTTCGACAGGACGTCCTCTTTTTATATGGACTCCCTCTTTGTTGTGGTAGTTGTTATAACAGGATTTTGTGTACTTGTAATACCATTTGCTTTGAAGGCCAAATGAAAGATTGTGTCGGCCTCATCTGAGCTGGTCAAAGTAAGATTATCTTTCCAAAGCACAGTATACTTTAAGGATTTCCTTAGCACTAACTCCTTTTGGAACACTCTTTTGAGAAAATAATTAGAAACATACATCATTTTCATGTAGTTTTGGGGCAAGCAATATTCTTCACTTTCTTCACATTATAAATTAATTCCAAGATTGAAGATTTTTCATTGTGTTTGAAATGAATTTTCTAGAATTATGTTTAATTTTCAGGTATTTTATTTGCTTGCTAATGTGGAAATTCATATCACTTGAAAAATCTTAAGGACGAGTAAGCCAAAATTCAGAGTTCCCAGAGAGTTTGACTTCTTTAAGACTCTAACAACACTGCTTAGCCCAGTGGAGAAGTATCTTCCTATCCTCCCCAACTCCAGTTAAAGTAAACAAACACTTAACACTTAGTATGTTCCAGGCCCTGAGTGCTCAGAACCATGGAAAGGTACAAAAACACAGAAGAAACATCCCGTTCCCCAGAAGCTTCCAACCCAGTTAACTATCTACAAGGAATTAAAATAAAAGACAACTGAGTAGTAAGTTAGGAATATTACATGCCATGGGGAAGTAGGAGACCAGGGAAGAAATTCCTTGTAACTGGAGGACCTAGGCAAGCCCTGAGGCAGGATGTGGATGGAGCAGAGAGGTGGGTGGATATGAGAAAGGCACCTCTTCCCAGAGGGATGGAAGACGGAGGGCATATTCACCAACAACAAAGCTTCTGAGGCTGGATATGTGTGTGCTGGGGGTTGGGGTGTGGTTAGAATAGAGCAGGAGGGAGGGAGAAAAACAGTAATAGATGAGATTTATTTAGCACCTATTACGTGCTAGGTGCATTACACATATTATTTCAATCAAATTTTACAACAGTCTTTTTTTTGAGACAGAGTCTCATTCTGTTGTTGCCTGGGCTAGAGTGCCGTGGCACCAGCCTAGCCCACAGCAACTTCAAACTCCTGGGCTCAAGCGATCCTCTTGCCTCAGCCTCCGGGGTAGCTGGGACTACAGGCATGTGCCACCATGCCTGGCTAATTTTTTTCTATTTTTAGTTGTCTGGCTAATTTTTTCTGTTTTTAGTAGAGACAGGGTCTCGCTCTACCTCAGGCTGGTCTCAAACTCCTGAGCTCAAGCAATCCTCCTACCTCAGCCTCCCAGATTGCTAGGATTACAGGCATGAGCCACCGCAACAGGCCTTTACGACAGTCTTGAACAGTAATATCCCTATTTTACAGATGAAGAAATTGGCCCAGAAAGGTTGAGAAACTCCTATAAGATCATTTAGCTAGTAAATGGTGAAAGAAATATTAAAATCTAGGTCTAACTTCAAAGCTCCTATTTTTTCTGCTATGCCCTGTTTTCTCAAAGCTCAGCTAAGGATTCTGGACTATTCTCTAGGCATAGGTGATAGAGGAAGACAGAGGTAGTAGCATCACCAGGTATTTCTGTTCAGATGGGGCTCACCGTGTCCAGACTGTGCTTGCCCTCCGGGGACAAGAGGCAAATGAGACACCGTCCTTGCCTTCAAAGAACATCATGTGCTTTTGTGGAGAAGCAGAAACATTAATGGACACATTTGCTGTAAATACTATGACAGCAGCTTGGGCAGAGTGCTATGAAAATACTCTTCCAAGGAAAGCTTCCTAGAGATGTCACTGGGCTGATCTGGAAGAAGAACAAAGTTGAAGGAGGTAGGAAAGGTTATTTTAGGCAGAGGAAAAGAACAGTCTGAAAACAAAGGTAGGAGCTGTCATGGTGCATATATCTGGATGTAGGAGAAAGGACCTAAGGCCAGAAGGCTTGAGAATGCCTTGCTGAGCTGGCCTGTTCTGAAGCCTTGAGTAGGCCCTGAAGAGCCCGATCAGGGAGTGATATGGTTACATGACAAATTTCGCCTTGTGAACGGACGGTTGGAGGCAGGTAGAGCAGCAGCTGGGGGCAAAGTTTAGGTGGGAAAACCAGGGCCTGCATAAGGACAGTAGTAACAGGAATGGAGAAGTCGGATTTGAGAAATATTCAGGAGGTAAACTCATCAGAATTCAGTGGCTACATGTGGAGAATTAGGGAGCAAAAGGAGTCAAGGCGATTTCCAAATTTTGGTCCTGAGCAGCTGGACGTGACTGGCAAGAACAACTGGCGGGGAGGAAGCAGGTCTGGAGCAGAGGGGACGGAAAGGTCACCGTCAGTCAGGCCTGGTGAGGCTGAGGTTCCTGTGGGACACCGAATGGGGTGACTGAGAAAAGTGGGACTTGGATTAGAGCTCTGGGGATAATCCAGACTAGACACAGAGGTTTAAGAGCGCTCAGCACGCAGGTGGCAGGTAAAGCCCGAGAGTGGATCGGATAAACCAGGAGTGCACGAAGAACAAGGAGAGCGGTCACAAGGAAAGGCCAGAAGCAGTGAGATCAGGGAGGAGGAGGAAAGAGTAGTTAAGATAGCCAAGGCAGGAAGCCCAGGGATGGAGGGACAGGTGACCCCCAGTGTGAGGAGACGAGTAAACAAGGTCAGAGAAGTCTGCACCTAGGGGGCACAACGCAAGGTTGCTCACGGAATGTCTGGCAGGCTGACGGGAGACACAGTAGCTGGGGTTGAGAGAGAGGAAGTAAAGACTACGAACATAGATGGGGGTCTCAGGATGCTTAGCTGGGCATGAAATAGCACAATGGCTCAAGGGAGACACAAGGTCAAGAGAGCCTTGTTTTTTAAAGGTCAGGAGAGACTTAATGTGACGGAGAAGAACGAGTAGCAAGGGGAAAATGGCAGGGTCCCAAGAGAAGGTAAGTGACGAAGGAGGGGACTCTGAGGAGCGAGGACGGGTATGTGAGCACAGGTGAAATGTGGCTTGGCCAGAGCAGCACCGCGTGGCCTGAGAACGGAAGCGGTCTTCTGTTAGCCAATTTGCAGAGGAAAACAGGTGCGATTGGCATGTGAGGAAATGAATTCTGATCCCTTCAATTTTCTTCAAGTAGGAGGCAATGGAATCGGGCTACCAGAGGGGACTGGGAAGACGGAAGCAAGTAGATTTGTAAAAATTTTGAGGAAAGTATTTGGAGAATTTGTTGGGCAAATGGTGGGGGGGTGGGGGTTGAGTTAAGACAAGTAAAAGGCATTTTCAAGTGACATTAAACACTCGGCTAATGCTGGAGACCAAGAATTAAGTCATGACAAAAGTCTACATACATGAGTGATTTTTCCTCCAGGAGATCTCAGGAATTTCCGAAATATGGAGACAGAAGTGGGTTGATCCAAGGGTGAGGGTCTATCAGATATACGCAGTATGTGCAGCTGAGGATGCTGGTGATCACCACGGACTTCTAGTCTGGGAAAGGAAGAAAGAAATTAGAAAACTAAAGGTCTCAGGCCAAAATAAAGGGATACGGGGAAAGAAGGTGTGAGAAACTGGGGGGATAGGATATCGGGCGTTTTAAGATTCCAGGTGTGAAGCTGTTCTTAGGAATAACATGGCAGCTGAAAAGAGGTGGCGATGAAGTTGCAAAGGTCAAAATAGAACGAGGCTGAGGTAACTAAAGTCAACTAATGGTCTGGCGTGGCTTAGGTTAGAGAGGAAGACTGTAGATGAAGCACAGGTCTTCAGTGCACACTAGTAAGGGTGAGGAGGGAGGGGGCACAGAGCATGCCCTCAAGGGATGGCATTAGCCTCAAACCATGTCAGGATTAGCACTGTCTCTGGTATGATCTGGTCAGAAAATCACTAGGAAAAGATTTAGGCGATCCAATATTGCATTCTTACCACAATGACAATGCCACTTAAGCAAAATAGTGCAGGGACACTCCTAATCCATTCCTCATGTGGTAAATGGGATATTTAGATTTAGAATATAATAGAATAACGCCCTCCCCCTCCACCCTGATCCTATAATTCCCAAGTTTAAAATTGTACATGACATAAGGAAGGAAAGAACTGTGCCCTGAAGAATGCCAAGTAGGTTTGGTGGTAACTCTGTGCTGGAATGTGGCTCCCTGGAGCGTACAGGAGAGAAAAGATGGATGTGTCTTCCTCTTTCCTTGTCTCACCATTTCTGGGTTGCTCTTTTCCTGAGTGACAGCTGTTGAAATCTTGTGGTGTCCTTGTGAAGTCTTCTTGTGTTTACCCTCTCTGGCCAAAGCTCCTCTGTGTCACAAAGGAAAAAACACCAGTAAGGCACCAGCAGCTGGATCATAGATATATTATAGAAACACTTCCAAAAGGAGCTCCAATGTTGAGAAACTGGCACAGAAAACACTAAAACAGGTCATCTAATTTCATTTCTAATAGACAGTAATTCACCACCTCAGAGAGGTTAAAAAGTCATCACTAAATATGGTAAATCTCTTAAAAAAAAAAAAGTCTGGCTAGCAATGAATTCTTACCTCCCTAAGAAACTAAGTGAACACTGGGTCCTGTCTGTAAGCATTAGCCTTCAAGTTAGCACTGCCCAGATGCAAAGCTAAACACAGAAGCTGTGATGTGAGTGAGCAGAAGCCAGGTCACCGAGGAACGAGGCTAAGAAGGAACTAGAACCAGTTCTGGCAAATACAAACACTTTGTCCTCTTTCTTAATAGCTATTTGCACACCTGATTCAGGCATTTTACACACTGTTACTGATTTCTATAACCCCTGAAGACTGGCATTCTTGTTTTATAGCTGAGGAAATGAAGAGTTAAGAAGTCACAAGCCTTTTCTGACGATTTCACAGATGACAAATGGCAGAACCAGGACCTGAACCCAAGTTGTTATGACTCCGCAGTCTACTCTTTCTGCTTACCAGTTTCACAGCTAAGTACTTTTCTAAGTACCTCCGCAGCTGGTCTACCTTCCAAGGCCTGGAACCCTAAAATGATTTCTACTACCAATGCCCAAGTTCAAGAGGGAACTTGGAACAAGGAATGGTTCATAAAAATAAATTTTTTACAGTAGGAACTAACGTTTTTGGTTTTTTTGAGACAGAGTCTCGCCACCACTTAGGCTAGAGTGCAGTGGCATCAGCCTAGCTCACAGCAACCTCAAACTCCTGGGCTAAAGCAATCCTCCTGAGTGGCTGGCTTACACACCACCACACCTGGCTAATTTTTTCTATTTTTAGTAGAGACAGGATCTCACCCTCGCTCAGGCTGGTCTTGAACTCCTGAGCTCAAGGGATCCTCCTGCCTTGGTCTCCCAGAGTGCTAGGATTATGGGTGTGAGCCACCGAGCCACCACGCCCAGCCAGATCTAATGTTAATAATCAAGTGCTGAAAAAACTTCAGCCACTTTCAGTACCAGCTTCAGTGTATTAATTTGATTTTCCAAGGCTAAAAATAGCCCTTTCATATTAAGTGCTGTGAGCTTATCTCAAATACTTGCAAATTTACCATCTTTTTTATTTTACCTACTCCCTTTTCATATGGTAATTAACATTTAAAAAAAGCCACACACTGGGTAGGCACTTCATGTTCTGTTCAACTTTTAAGTTAGAGTTGAAATGTCCCTTTCTCATGAAGCCTTTTACCTTACTAGGCTAGGATAGATCCTCTGTCCCCAAACTCTCCACTTCTTCCTAGGACTTCTACAACTGAAAATTAGATAAGTATTTGTTAACTGCCTGTTCACAGCTGATCTCCCCTCTGACCTGCAGACTCCATGAAGACAGGCAAGCCTGTCTTGCTCATGTCTATCTTGTTCATATCTTGTTCTGTATCTATCCCTTGCATTGCGGGCTCTGGGTAAATGCTGAAGGAGCAGCTGGGTTCACCTAATCCCCTCTGGGGCATCACTCCTCTTTAACAAACAGAGAAAATCCCTATCAGAGAGGCTACTGCTCACTTATAAGTTCTTCCTACTCACCTGTCTTACATGCACAAATAGGTAAGTCAACTTCCTGCATTTCAACATTGCAGTAAGTGTGGCATGAAAACAAGTATGGCTATGAAAGTTACCATGGATAAAATAAGAATTTTCAACTCATTCTGTTCAACTGTACACTCCACATTCCTTGGATAGGCAGGTAGTAGGAACAACTGTAGTACAAATAAGTTGATTTAGCTTCTTCTCTGGAGGGCACTGCACTAACAAACTAGAATAAAAACCAGAGGCTAATTTATTACTAAAGATTTCAACTTTCTTTGTATTTATAGGTAGTAACCAGGTTTATTCATTATAATAAATCACTTGGCCTTAGAAAAATAATTTGACTAAGACCTTATAAAAGAACAAAAAATAAATGGTGTTAGCTTTACAGACATGAGACCTCACCTATCAACACAGTTAGACCATGTCAACATAATTTAAGCTCCAAATTTAATAAATGCACTGATATGGTGGGAAAAAAGTATCCCTTTAATAGCCCAGGTTTCAAAGATTACACAACCAAGAACAACACCTATAGATGATTAAGAAAACTTGTAACCTGCAGTTTTTCATTTAACTTGCATGGACTCAAACTAGGGATAACTAAATGCACATACATGAATTTTCACTCTGATTTTTCTAAACATTTCATTGGAAACTGGGCATGGATATGAATAGAACAGAGTCCTACCATCCAAACTTAGAGGTTTCACAACCTAACAAAAGGCAGGAAAGTCCAGCATTCACTTCAGCCCCATCATTCTTCACCACCTTGTCAGGTGACCCTGAGCAAGTATCCTCTCTCAGCTGGTTCCCTTGTCTACAAAATGAAGAAACTGGACTAGATACTCTCTGCCCAGCTCTAACAATCTTAATACTATAACTGATGAAGAGCACCAACTTCCTACTTGAAGTAACTCCAAAAGAACTAGACATTGGAACAAATCAAGAAGCAATTTCATGAGGCAGCCAAATTAGTGTGTGGTAAGGGAAATTATTTAATGTGAGTTCATTGCCCGAATCAATCCCAGTATGTTAGAAATAGAAATATGGCAGAATCAGATTTAACAATCAGCCTCCCTATAATCGATAAATGAGAAGATACTACCTTGACCAGGCAAGAAAGAGAGGTACCAGGCATCTTTTAACATCCTTTATTCTTCTGCCCACTTCCACCCCTCACCCTCCCCACGTGCATCCCTTCCTAAGTTACATGCTCTTAAACTCAAGTTTGGGAATATAATGGAAGTTTCAGAAAAGCAACCATTGAGAAATGAAGGTGAGGAGGTACCAAAGGAGCTGTCAGCTAACAGTCCGCATCTTTGCCCTGCTGCTGTCCTGATCGGCTAGGCAAAGGACATATTTCTCGAAGGATATTTGTCACCATGTCTTCTCAGCCTAGTGAGCTCTGATTTCTTGGAGATTCTACAAAACTGTGCACAACTGTTATGCTTCCAATATTCTTTCTTCCATAGTTTTGACATTCATTTTCCCAGTAGACTGGAAGCTTTGTAGAAAGTCGGAGCTTTTGAAACATTTGTTACATGAATCAAAAAGCAGGTGTGAGGCATTAAGCTGACAGATACAGCCATGGCCTTTGCCCAGATAGGTGGGAGGATAACAGCATGCAAACACTGGTGTAAGAGAAATAACAGTCTAATTAAGTGACAATAATCATTTCTCTTGTTGCAAAAATAAAGGGATTCTAGGAGTTCAGAAGGAACACTCATTGGCCCAATGCATTTTGTCCAAACAGAACAGAATAAATGCAGTGAAATCAGCCCCACCCTTAGAATCCCATGGTTTTCAAACTGCAATTTAACCTGTTCTTTTAAATTGATTTTCACCTTTAGCAGCAAGTGCAAGAAGGCTAGAGCCAACACAACACAATGTCTTTGCATGTCTAGTCATAAGATACCCAGAGTGTAAGACAAGAATATCTCCCACTGCAGAAAACTTAAGGCCTGCCTAACAGAAGTCACCTGCTTTGGGGCAAGTTTCAAAAGCTACTTCTGGATCAGGTGCTAGGATAGCATTAGGGAGCATATTAGGGCTTTCTGACCTGCCACCCTTCCCAACATCTTTACTCTTTTTGGCTTTCTCCATTTGATTACTTGACTGTTAACACCTACTGATCTATGACTCATTTGCAGGCTGTCTAATGAGCACTTCCCCTATTTCTCTTACCCTTTTGGTATCTATGGGGAAGTATCAACTACTTGCAAAGACATTTCCTCATCAATTACTAGAGAGCGGAGAAAGTGAAATTAAAAAGCATTAAGCCACATAAAAATTCTCCCATAACTGGTTTTCATTTATGAAATATTTATGCAGGGTTTATAAACTATAAAGCCAAAAATGACTTAATTCAACAGATTTGACTTTGCCAAACCATGTGGGTACAGCACTCCCAGGGGAATTACTCAGGTTTTGAAGCATAAAAGAAAATGATTTAATTTTTCACTCTTTACACTAACAGTCTCAAAAATCAAGCCCAATGCCACTTAGAAATAAGTAGAGAGTGAATTGTATCTATAAAGTCACCTTTTAGTTAGAATATATAAACTTTCCTTAATATGTTCCCAATAATAAGGCAGCTTATTTTAACAAGTTGTATCTAAGATTAACGTATTACAGTTCAAAATAACCACAGCTTCAAATACATGAACACTATTCCAAAAGAGTAAATTGTTGAGAATATTCAACAAATTCACACGAGTGTTAAATTGGCCAAACGAGGACAACAAAGACACACCTTTCCAACTTTTCAATTTGTCATGGTTTTTGTTAAAACCAGAAAATCTTTATTTGCCTTGCTTTAAACAAACTGTCAGATCGACCAAAAGAATGGATAAGAGCAAAAACGCCTCACTGCAATATACCTTATTGAAGAAGGTTTGACTAGTCAATTTGTGCCAGACAAAAAACTAGTCTCTGTGCAAGAACAATGGAGAACATAGAAGAAAAAATGCGGAATTTTCAATGATTGAAACAAATGCAAAACCAGCTGGGTATTAAGGAGGAGCATTTACAAAGTCAGAAACAGGTGAAGACGGTGGGAAAAGGAAACAAAGACTGGCTGGACAGCGAAGAAAGGAAAGCTCGGATGGAAATTTTAGAAGGCTATAAACAGCAAAGCCACACAAGACAACAACCACCAGGACCCTGCAACTCTAAAGATCTACGGGGGAAACAGGCACTCAACGGCTTCGTCTCAGGTTTCCGCGGGTCACAAAAGAATAACGGACATCCTCCCAACGGTGGACCGGGGCTCCGCGCGGCGCTTCCGCCGAGCCGCAGCCGCCCCAGCCCGCGCACCGCCCACCTGCACTCGGCCCCGGGACCACGCCGGGCGCTCGCGGCGAGATGCGGGACGCCGCTGGACACGGTCCTCCGCTGCCCGCCAGCCGTCTTTGTTCGCCTGGCCCTCCACGCTCAACCCGCGGCCATCGCCCGCCCGCAGCCAGGCGCCTAGAGCAAAAGCCGCCCGACGCGAAAAAGGAAGCACAGGCGTTTCTCGTCAAAGCAGATTTTATTGGGGCAACGGGGCCTCTCCGCGCACGCCGGCCGCTCCCCGCACGGCCCCCGGGCCGCCCACCGACCTCAGCCCGGCGCTCGGCAGGCCCCTCCCTCCCTTCCGCTCAGTCCCCCGCCCCCGTGACGCTCTGGTCTGCGCGGACCGCTCACCGGCTCCCGAGGCGGCAGCTGAAACGGCGACGCCCCGCTCCCGAATCCGACCCGAGCCTGAGGCGGCGGGTTTTGTGGCTGTTGCACCGCGGAGGGAGGGAGTCGCGCGACACGGAGCAGCAGGAGGCGGCGGCGGCAGCGCGCTGACGTCACGCGCCGCGGGCCAGCTTGCGCGCGTGAGGGCCGCCCCACCCCCTGTCCCACCGGCCCCAATCCGGGAGGAGCCCGGGTGAGTGGGCGGGGCCTCGGCGGTGAGCGGAGCAGATCGATTGGCAGAGAGGGAGGAGCGAAAGGGCGAGCGAGCGAGTGGGAGCGAGGTGGGGCGGGCCGAGGCCAGAGCGGAAGTCTCGCGAGGCAGAGCTCGAGAGGAGTGTGGCGGCGGCGGCGGCGGCGAGATCTGGGCTCGGGTTGAGGAGTTGGTATTTGTGTGGAAGGAGGCGGAGGCGCAGCAGGAAGGGGGAAGCGGAGCGCCGGGCCGGAGGGCGGGAGGAGGCGCGGCCAAGGCGGGCGGCTGAGGCGAGGCGAGGGGAGGCGGGGAGCCGGGACAAGCAGCGGCTGAGCGAGCGCGGGGCGCACCGAGGCGAGGGAGGCGGGGAAGCCCCGCCGCCGCCGCGGCCGCCGCGCCCGCCCCTTCCCCCCCGCCGCCCGCCCCCTCTCCCCCCGCCCGCTCGCCGCCTTCCTCCCTGTGCCTTCCTTCCCCACGGCCGGCCGCCTCCTCGCCCGCCCGCCCGCAGCCGAGGAGCCGAGGCCGCCGCGGCCGTGGCGGCGGAGCCCTCAGCCATGGCCTCGGGCGACACCCTCTACATCGCCACGGACGGCTCGGAGATGCCGGCCGAGATCGTGGAACTGCACGAGATCGAGGTGGAAACCATCCCGGTGGAGACCATCGAGACCACG
>CAUYSK010019706.1:0-28160 GCA_963575035.1 Avahi laniger | reverse complement strand
GTCCTAAGTGACCTCCTGGACAGGGTCGCAGAGAAGAGGCCTCGTCCCTGGACACGTGTGTAAAGGGGGCTGCCGAGGGGACAGACATCTCCCCCGAGCCGGACCGTCCATTCATTCGGTGAGCATTTATGGAGCCCTGGGCTGTGCGGGACCACGGGGGCTGCTAAGACACAGCCCCTGTCCCTGAGGCAGCTCCCAGTGCAGGGGCCTCGCCCTGGTCATGGAGCGTCTTGAAGGCCAATGCCCAGGAGCAGAGATAGACTAGGGCGAGTGAGTCACTTGCCTCAGGATGCAAAATTTAAGGGGGTGCCAAAAAACTCAGCAATCAAGATAAATAATTTAAAGCAATATATTTAAAAATTAAAAGTAATACAACAGACGTTTTTCATTAAATTCCACCTTTTAAGATATCGCTTTGAAATAGTATCCTGTTGCTTAGTGAGTGTCTGGTGCCCCCTGACCCCCCAGTGGAGCGCCTCATTTGTTCTACCCGAGCCCCGCCCTGGGGCCTGTGTGCTCCAGGTGGCTGGAGGGGGAGCCAGAGAGGACAGGGGAGCTAAGGAGGGGGCTTTGGTCTCTGGCTTTGTCGGGGGGGATGCTCCCACTAGGCGCCCTGTCTGGAGGCGTGCAGGGGGGCCTGGCGCCTATCGCCTGGGAGAGCCTCTGGCGGGGCTTCTGCAGCTTCTTGACAGGTGGACTGTGAAGCAGAGCCAGAGGGGACCTGCGGGGGCCTCCGTGCCCCCCAAGCCCTGGGGCTCAGCAGGCTGGAAGTAAGACAGAGCGAGCCTGAGGCTGGGGAATGGTGGCTGCCATGCAGAAGGCACAGGTCGGGGGGAGGCAGGAGGTGAGTGCAGGAAGGACAGCAGGGGACCCTCTGTCCCCACCAGCTGGGTGCCAGGGCTGCACTGGGCCCCTGAGGCTCCCGCATCACCCTGTCTAATCCCCCACAACTTGTGAGGAAGGCACTCTGTCATCCTTGCCCCCGTGCAGATGAGGAAGCTGAGGCTCCGAGAGGCAGAGATGCCCACACCGTGGGACAGAGCTGGGCTGCGCACGGCTGGCCTCTCTGCACCCGCCGCCTTCTGCTCTCTCACGCTGCCTGGGAAGTGGAAGCCCCAGCCCACTCCTGCCTGCCTGACCTCAAACTGTCACTTCCACCTTTTCCCTCCTCTCCTAACTTTCCCGAAGTGAATATCATTATTAATATTATTTGCCTAATTAACACGTTGGCTGAATGACAGAAAACATGCAAACAGGTTTTGCCAAGGAAACTCTGATTAAAACTGCAGCCTGTCTAATTAGATGATTTCTTCATTAGGGTCCCCATTGCAGATGTGCCTCCTGCCACCCCCAGCTCCCTTCCCTGTGCTTTTGCCTCCCAGCTCCCACGCTTAACCCTGGAGGCCCCGCTCCCCGACACTCCTGCCACCCTCACCCCTTCCCCGGGAGGCAGCCGATGGCAGGGGGCCCGCTTCGTTCCGAGGCTGGCCGGGGACACCGCCCTGCGGGACAGGAGCTGGCCCACCTTGCAGGCCTGAGACCCTCCTGCGAGGGTCTGGTTGGGGTGGGTGCCCAGGTTTCTAAAGGTCTCTTCATAAAAACTCCTGGTTAACAAAGAAAGCAAAGCAAAATCCCCCCGTCCTCTCAGGCAGACGCCATGGACAGCAAAATGCACATTTAGTAAGAAGAGCAGCATTACAGTGCATTGGTTGAGCACCTGCTCTGTGTCAGACACTCGCAAGTGTTTTCTGGTTTTATCTCCAGCCCTTCCAGTGAAGAATTATCACCACTTTGCAGATGAGAAAGCCGAGGCTCGGAGGAGGCTCGCCAGGAGCAGAGACTGGACTCAGATCCAGCACTTTCCAGCTCCCACACTCCGGCCCCTCCCTCTCAGGGGCTCCTCTGTTCATGTCTGTGAACTCCCCACCTCCTTCTCTTCTCGTTTTCTCTTCCCGTCCTCTCCCTTCAGGGAACACTGACGGGCACAGTCTGCTGACTGACTGACGGGCACAGTCAGGTGAAAGCAGCCCAGAGATGCCCCAAGCTGGGGTCGGCGGTAGCCTCGGGACTGGCCCCCTCCAGGGCTGCAGGAATGTGTCCCAGGAGGAGGGGGCCGAGGTGGGGAGGGCCCTGGAAAGGCGGGAGGGTGTGTGGCCCGGGAGGTGCAAGCCTGTGTTTGCCACCTGAAGGAGGTAAGCTGCAGCCATCACTTTTGAGACCCTCCTGTGTCAGGGACGTGTGCGAGGTCCTTAAGCATGCACCCACGTCTACGCTCTGCAGCAAGGTGTTATCATCTCCACACTTTATCGCTAAAGAAACAGGCTCCGAGAGGTTCAGAAATGTGAGCGAGGTCACACAGCTAGTAGGTGGCTGTGCTATGTCCTGTGGAAACAGGACAGACGCGCTCTGGTGAGTCCGAGGCCACAGGGGCACAGCGGGTGGTGGCTGGAGGGGTGTGATGGGCTGCCCCAGGACAGGTGTGCTCTGGGTCCGTGGAGGTGCGCAAGCGGGAGCATGGCGAGAGGTAGGAGCCGGCGTCCGAAGGCTGCCTTCCCCGCAGGCTGTCCATCCACCAGCATTTAGGGCGTGCCCGCGTGTGCCAGGCAGGCGGGTCCCTCCTCGTGGAGCGGCCAGCCAAGCCGTGAGGCCCCGCCCCAGCTCCCTGCCTCCCTCGGCGGGGTCTTCCCTCCCTGCACTCTCGAGGGTGTCATCTGCCCGGCTGCCACACACCCATCCCTCAGGGCATCTCGTTCAGTCCCTTGGGACCCAGGACAGCTGTCACTGCCACCAGGAGCTCCCAACTCCACCTCAGTTCAGTGATTCAAGATTCATTGAACTGAGGGAGGAGAGAGAAGGTGCGGTGGGAAGGGCTGCTGCCGCCCTCTCTGCTCTCCCCGCTCCCCGGCACCCCTCAAGTGACAGTGCAGAGCAACAGCGCCCAGGAAGCTCTGGGAAGTCACTCCCTGGGGGTGCCAGTGGGATCGCAGGTGGCCTGGTGGCACTGGGGACAGAGACATGGGCACGGCTTGTTAATTAGAGGAGGAGCCTGATTCATCCACTGTATGACCCAGGTTGCCATGAAGCATCTCGGGCCGGGCCCCGTGTCCGAGGGCCATTCCAGGGAAGACTTGGCCCTGCCCTCAAGGGTGCTCTAGTCTAAGTGGGAAAACAAGCTTAATGTCCTGGGGGTCCCTTCACCATCCTGGGACAGGAACCCTGGACTTAAGTTTGAATCCCAGCTCTGCCACTTGTTAACTCTGTGACCTTGGGCACACTTCTTAACCTCTCTGAACCTCTGTTTCTCTGTCAGTGAAATGCGAAAATGATAACGCTTCACAAGGTGGTTGCAAAGATTAAATAACGTGAACAAAGCACCTAGTGCCATCCCTGGCATGTAGGAAAACACATTCCAATACTCTTCCCGCAGATGAGTCAAAGGCACAGACACAGCGTGGTGCTTCTAGCTTAGGGTGATGTCTTCATCACTGTGGGTGGGAGGAGGCTGACTCTGACCTTCCATGGCCGAAGTTCCTCCTGGGAATCCCCAGCTTCCTTCCAGCTCTAACACGTCCCGGTTCTCCCACGGGTGGACCTTCAGATGCTCCAAGAGTCAGACTCATCCCATGGGCCTGGGAGCATCTGGTGGCTTCCCAAAGCCTCGGTGTGCCCTTCTGACAAATGGCACAGGCCCAGCACTCCCCGAGGTGTTTCGAGGCCTGTTGGCACCTCTACCAGGAAGCCCAAGACGTGCAGGGCGCAGGATCCAAGGAGGAGAGACAAGCCTCATTAGACAGCTCCAGCGCCCGCGGGATCTGTCTCCATGGCAGCCAGTCCTCGTGCAGACCAGGTGGTTTTTATTACCAAACTTGGAAAACTTTACGGTGGCACCAACAATGAATCTTTATTCTGTTGTTAATAGTGTGTCTCTTATTAGCATGTATCTTTTCCCCTTCTTAATAACCTTTACATTTCCAAGCCACATTTATAATTAAGTCATTAATCCCTTACTGGAATTTCTTGTTTTTCAGAAGCAGCAAACCAGAGGCCCCGTCTGGCTGGCGTGAAGGCAAGGGCAAAGGCACCACCAAATTGCTCTGGGAATGTCATTCTAATTATTGGATCCTGACCCAGCAGCCTGCTGATAAGCCCTGGGTTGGAGACACCCCATCTCGCCGGAGCTCAAAGGCTGCTCAAGGCTTTTTCTCACCCTCTGTAACTTCCCTGCCACACAATTAGCCTTCAAGGGTACCTGGGCGCTGCAGGCCCGGAGGAGCCAGGTGCTCAAGGGCGGTGGTGCCGGGGGCCCAAAGGGCAGGACGTCTTCTGCCATGTTTCTGATTTTCTGATTGCCGTTCTCATCCTTCCCTTCAGTGTGCATGTTAGGCTCCAGTCTGTACCATGGGGAATAGGAAGAGCTTGCCTCGTGGATCCCTGGGCTTCTGTTATGAGCTGAACTGCGTTCCCTGTCCCCAAATCCCAATGTTGAAGTCCTAAAGCCTAGCAACTCAGAATGTGACTGTATTTGGAAATAGGGTCTTTAAAGAGGTAATTAAGTTAAGACAAGGTCATTAGGATGGGCCCTTATCCAATAAGACTGGCGTCCTTAGGAGAAGAAGAAACTGGGACACAGACAGGTACACAGGGAAGACCACAGGGCAACAGAGAGAAGACGCCATCGACAAGCTAAGGAGAGAGGCCTCGGAAGGAACTGACCTGGCCGACACCGTGATCTCAGACTTGTAGCCTCCAGAACTGTGAGAAAATTAATTTCCGCTGTCTGGGCCACCCAGCCTGTGGTGCCTTGTTATGGCAGCCCCAGCAAACTCGTACGGCTTCCTTCTGGCCCTGACGTGCGTGTGTTCTGGGTCTCCCGCTTACCTGACTTCAGGTACTCCAAGGACCCAGGAGACAGAAAGCCAAGTCTCTTGGCCCCTGGCCCAGGCCGTGCTCAGGAGGCAGGGCCCACCCTGACACAAATATGAAGGGTGGAGAGGTTCCTCTTCTGTAATTTCCATTAGCTCCCGGCCTCCAGAGTTGGCTTCTAGAGTCAGGGGCTTTGGTAAGAGCGTTCACCCGGGACCTTGATGGTGAATCCAGGCCAAGACCCTGTAGGCTGAGCCAGGAGCCCCATTCCAGCTTCCCAGAGAGCACCAGGGTCCAACACAGAGTCAAGAGCTGGCATCAGCACAGGTGCAGGTCAGATTTGGGAGGCGCAGGACAGCTTTGGGGGTCTGCAGTGCCTCGACATTCATTACAGGTGGTCTGGTATGGAGTGGGTGGGCCAGCTTGAAGGCCTCCTGTGCTTCCCACATGGACAGACACCTAGAGACTTGAAGCCCATATCTCCTTCCTGCTGTCCCCTGGCTGTTCATATATCTTTCACTTAGGACCCATCAGTGACTTGTATTGCTGTCAGTGTGACTTCCCAGCCACTGTTGAGTGTGTCTCCTATTCCATGGTCATTTCAGGCACTCTTTCCTTTTGACAACTAAACTTCTCAGTGTTCCCCACTGTAATGTGTTATTTTACAGTTCATTTATCCTTCCATCCATCCATCATTCATCCATCCACCCATCCATCCATCCATCCACCCAGGCATCCATCCATCCACCCATCCATCCACTCATCCACCCGTCCATCCATCCATCCATCCACCTATCCATCCATCCACCCATCCATCCATCCATCCATTAATACTGGCTCACTGCCTGCCACATGCGCTGCGCTTGGCCCTGGCAGCACAGGCTGAGTCCACATGCAGACTCTCCTCTCACAGAGCTCACAGTGTAGCGGAGGAGTTAGACATCAAGTTCATCAAATGATTGACATCTAAAATAATAAGCCAAGACAAAAATCGGGGGGAGGGGTGCTGAGTGTATAGAACCACAGGACTGATAGGGTTGGGAGTTGAGATGAGCTCTGTGCGGAGGGGTATTGTGTGAGCTGGGACCTGCACCATGAGAATTAATCAAGAGGCAGGGAAGGAAGGATGTTCTTGACAGAAGGAGGAGGGCACATGCAAAGTCCCTGAGGTGACCGGGAGCTGCAAGAAAGCCAAATGACTGCTGGACTTGGAGCTCCTGGGGGTCAGAGCTGGGGCAATGTGTCTTCTTATTTCTAAGCCAACCTCTGGCTCATGGTGGGAACTGAGTATGAGGAGGCACCTGAGGATGTATAGCCATCCTCTACATGAGGATGGCTAGTTTGCTCAAGGACTTTTGTGGCACATGATGAGTTCCCACGTACCATCTCTAGGGTGTACTGCTAAGGTCATCTATCTACTCTGGAGCTCAGAATCCTTTATTTTTCCTCTTCCACTGTTACAGTTTTGAAAGGTTTTTCTCTAGATTTTTTGGGTGTGGGTTGCTCAGATTTCTTCAGTCCGCCCTAGCCCAGGCAGTCACTTTTTTTCTCTGGCTTGGCTCTGTCTGTCAAATCTACACACATGCGCTTCTGGGAGTCCCATGGGCATGTCTCGCATGTGCTCACAAACCAGGCCAGTCTGATACTGTGTAGCATCTGTCATGTTTTAACGTTGCCCTTGGCGACGCCCACATCTGAGACCTCATATGTCAAGACGGAGTGAAAATGCCTCACCACCACCTCTGCTGAGAGCAGCAACACCTTGAGGTGCCAAAGAGATGTCCATCCAGCCAGCAATGGAGCTGCCATGTGGGTTTCTGTCCAGAAGGTGAAGAATACGCCTGTTCTTCTTTCTATGTGACAGTTGGTCCCCTGGGCACCAGGACAACTGTCTGACCACTGCTTGAAAATGGTGCCCAGTGTCCAACTGCAGCTCTCTCTCCTCCAGGGTTGGCTTGTGGAGCTGGGCTGGGGACCCAGATGTTGGAGGCAGGCAATGCCCTCTGGGCCTCACATACCCGCAGGGACTTCTCTCCCAAACCTTCATGCAAACAAACACGTGTAAATTGGACCCCTGGGGAGCCCATCTGACAAGATGACCTAGCATGCTTAGAAATATCTGGATCCTCACACAGACATGACTCAGGCTCTAACTTCACTCTAGTATACAGGGTTATTACTGTTTTTTACAGATTTTAATCAGTATGCATTCCATCTCGAGGGCTTTTGTAACATCCTGTCTGTAAGAATGTCCACATTACTACATTCTCCGTAAGCACAACTCCTAGCAGGTCCCTCGTAGTCCATTAAGTGGATGCACCACTTTATGTAAGTATTCCCCTATTGTTGGACATTCAGGTTATTTCCAGATTGTTGCTGTTATAAATGATACTCACAGAGTATCACCGTATATTGGTATGTATTTTCAGAAAAAGAATGACCAAGTTAGGAAGTACAAGATTGTTTCATCCATGGAGTTCAGTTGCCATCCGCTGGCTTGTAGCAACTCGTGTGTCCACCAACACTTTATGTGGGTAGGTTCCAGGTCCTTATTATAGCGCCATGGGACCTGCCTGGCTGATTACCTGTCCTTCACAAAGCCAGGAGGGATTCTTGAAGTTTTTATAAAGAGAAAAGGTGATCGGCTAAGGACTGAATGCAGACCATAGAATGGGCTGCATAGAGTTTCTAACCAAATATTTAAATGTAAATATGGATCTAAAATAACCAATTATTTATAGCTATGGCTCCTGTGGGGTCTTGTGTCAATGGCAGTCTCACCTCCTAGGATGCATGAGTGAGGAAGAAACCCCTTACTCAGCTTGGTAAGGTGAGGCCCTACCACTGTTCCCAACTGCTTTCTGTCACTTGGAGTAGGGATCACCCCCTGCTTCTCTGTGCCCACCTTGGCTGCCATTCCAACTGAGCCACATCGTAGCAGGAGCTCAGCCACCTGCGTGGGGGCTGGCCTGACAGTGGCATAAGAGTTCTCACTCAGAAGTTGCCCAAACCCACACTCCAGGGCAGGTTCTTCATCGGCTGCGTCTCTGCAGCGGTGCCTGTTTTTGCTCCATTTGCCGCTATTCAGACCTGCTGGAGCAGCTGGAGGTGGGGCTCTCCAATTTGGCCATTATGTCTTCCACAGGTGCCTGGTACAAAAAGGCCATCTCTTTCTCTTTGCCTTTTGTTGGTAGGAGGTGTTTGTGGACCTTCCCAGCTATTTACAGAAGAGAAAATCTACTTCATATATGTACATGATACGTGAATTCATGCTTACACCATTTTCTAGGTTGCTTAAGTAAGTATGTGCTTCACTATGTGCCCTTGTGTGGGGGGATATTTAACTCTTTCATGCTATGCCTTCCCCATCCATTAACTAAGGTGACAACGTATACGGATGGTCCCCAAGTTTTGAGGGTTCCACTTATGATTTTTTGACTTCAGGATGGTACAATTTTGATGTAACACACAGTTACAGCATTCAGCAAATTATGTGAGATATTCAACACTTTATTATAAAATAGGCTTTTTGTTAGTGATTTTGCCCAAATATAGGCTAATGTCAGTGTTCTGAACACTTTTAAGGTAGGCTGGCTAAGCTATGATGTTCAGTAGGTTAGGTGTATTAAGTACATTTTTTACTTAAAATATTTTTAACTTATAATGAGTTTATCGGAACATAACCCCATAACCCCATCTAAGTCGAGGACCATCTATACATGGTTAAGAGGAGGAACAACCCCTCCCAGGAGGCTATCTGCCTTTCGAATGGGACGATTCTTACCAAGAATCATCTTGCACAATAAAAAGCAAAAAAGTTATCATGGGAGAATGACAGCCTGGGAGACAAGGTCCCAAATCACTTCATAGAGGCCCATCTCATTTTGGGGACATTTTTAGGTCATTGTTTGGAGGAGACCGGAAAGGTCACAATTTCCTACTTAATTGATTGTATCAGAGACCTCAGCCACCTGCCAACAACTCAAGAACAGGTGAGCAGTTTAATATAGTGACCAAGTCAGACTGTAGTCAGACTGCCTGAACTCAAGCCCTGGCTCTTCCACATATAGCTGTGTGACTTTGGCAGAACCACTTCACCTTTCTGGGCCTCTGCTGTCTCATGTGTAATCTAGAACAACAATATCCACTTAATAACACTGTAGGAATTAAATGAGATAATTAGTGCAAAGTGCTTAATGTACTACCTGGCACATAGTAAGGGCTTAATAATTACTTGCCATTATTGTAATTACAAGCATTTCATTCTCAAAATCGCCTGCCCAGTGCTCCAGCAATAACTGAACACTATGTACAATGTCTTACAGCTCACAGATGACGTTCATTCCGTTAACCCTTTGGATGCTTACAATCATGGGGGAGGAGAGTTGTTTTGATTTTCCTGCTCTTGATACATTATCCTCAACTCTAAAATGTGAACAATTCCACCCTCCACCTTCCTTATAGGACTGCAGTGAGAATCCCACAAGAAGGTCAATGCTAATTACACTATCAGGTCTGCAACACCATACAAATGGACGTTGTGTGGGCATTTGGACCTGCCATTGAAGCCTGCACGTCTTGCAAAGCTAAGTCTTGTATCTAACCACATAATAAGTTTCACAGGCACAAGCTGCTGCCCTGTCTTCATCCATGATCTTACACTTGAAGGTCACATGGTGTACCGGAACACTGTAGGAACACTCAGACAGACTCGGATTTGTTTCTCCGTGACTTCAGGCAAGTTACTTAATGTCTCTGAGACTCAGCTTCCTGTTTAAAATCGAGGAGTACTATCTATCACAGAGTTATTATAAAAATTCAATGAAATAATTTAAGTAAAATACTTGCCCATTTATTCAACAGTTTTTTACTGAACATCTACTATGTATTAGACATGATTATAGGCAGTGGGAATAGGGTGCTGAACAGAAATGATGTCCCCGTCCTCTTGGAGTGGAGGAAACAGACCAGACCATACGCAATTGGGCTGCTTTCTGCTGCCAATAACACAAGATTTGACAAAACTTGACTGCAAACAGCTTTAAACATCCAGGTATTAAACATCTCACACAATAAATCCAAAGATAGGACTAACCCAGGGTTGGTTACTTCACCAGATGCTCTATGCTGGTGGCGCCTTCATGGTCACAAGACAGCTGTCGAAGCTCCAGGCTGGCATCCTCACATGGCCATACGGGAAAGCCGGGAAGGCCAAGGACCCTACTTGGTGTCCATTTGTATTTTTTCTTAGGGTGAAATTCACATAACATAAAACGAACCATTTTAAAGTACAATTCAGTGTCACTGAGTACATTCACGATGTTGTGCGACCACCGCCCATATCAAGTTCCAAGACATTTTTGTTACCCCAAAACAAAAACCCTAAGAAACCTTTTCCGGAAGCTCAGAAGACGTGCCCTCAAGTCTCATCGACTCAAGCTGAGTCACAGGATCATTCTTACCCCCGTCCCTGGCAAGGAGCGTGAAATTATTATGATTGGCCAATCAAAAGTCCCTTCAAATCTCATGGTTTAAAGCCCAAAACCATGATATTCCTGTACGAATGAATGAATGAATGAATGACATTGTCAGCAGAGGGTGGAGCACATAATAGATGCCCAATGTACGCTTCTTTCCCACGTTAATGAATGACAGGTGATTGTGCAGAACACACGCCAGCCTTTCCAACTTGCCAAAATAGGAAAAACAGACAAAAAAATGAAAACGGCCCCTTTGAGGGCATGCCCAGCTAATCTTCAGTGCTCGGGGAAGGCACCACTGCCGTCAGAGAACAGCACACGCTGTTTCAGAGACAGCGGAGGAATTGGCATCTGGAGCCCGGACAGCTTGCCAGCCTCGCGCGAGTTACCCAATTACACTGCTTTTCTGATCTTTCTCACTACCCCAAACCAACTGCTCTTCTATTCTTTTTAAAAAAATGTTACTCAGAAACAGTAGACCATATTATGCATTTTTGAGACACCTGTTTGCAATCACGTTTCCTTCTATGGAACTATTTTGAAGCTTGTTTTCAGGAGCTACCTAGAAAGCCAAAATGGCATCGCTAACACCTGCACAGAATGTTCTTCACACCTCATCTTGGAGGGTGCACTTCCTTTCTTCCTCCGTATGGTGACTCGTGAGAACGGTGCATCGTCCTTACCTGTCTGATAGCACTCCAGGTGAAGGGAACATTCCAGATCACCCTCGTGGCTCTCACCAGAATTAATGGCAACTAAGTTAGCATCTTCCCTCCAGTCCCACTGAGGGTCAGGCCACTCAGGGTTGCTCCAGGTGACAGGCTGGGCCAGAGTTCCCCTTAACAGGGAAGCAAAGGCGATACTTTAGCCACACAAGCATTTGGTGACTCATCTCCCCTTTCAGAGATTCGTTCATTGATTTACATAACGAATACTGATGGAGGTCATGCGTGTGTCTGACCCCGTGCTAGGCCCCCGCCACACACTGACGCTGCGCAGCCCCTGCCTCCTTGGAGCTTGAGGTCTTCACTAGCTAAATAACGTTCCAAATATATAACTACGCACTGTGCAAAATCTTTATGTTTGCAACATCCAACTGGTCCAGTCCATCACCAGGAAAAAGAAGAAAAAGCAACAGGAGGGACAGTAGTCTCATTGCCAGGCAATTCCAAACGCACACGGAATCCAGAAGCAGCAAACTGGCTGTGACTCTTCCCTGTAGTCCCTTCGAGGCTGCCTCAGAGGAAGTCCAGACACTTTCCCTCTCAGCTTATTTTGGATAATCTTTTGCTGCTATCTCATTTGCAAATCTGTCTTTTCATAGCTTGGGTAAATACACGATAAAGCAAGTATAGGAAAATATTAATTACAGAATCTAAGTCATGGGTCAGCAAACTTTTTCTTAAAGGGCCAGCTAGGGAGCGTCTTCCACATTTTGCAGGCCATATGGTCTCTGTTGCAACTGCTCGGCTCTAGTTGCATCACGAAAGCAGTCGGAGACAATTCGTAAACAAACGGGCCCGACTGTTTCCAATAAAATTGTATTTATAGACACTTCAATTTCAATTTCATATAGTTTTCGCATGTCACATAATATCATTCTTCTGTGAATTTCTTTTCTTCCACCATTTAAAAAATCATTCTTAGCTCGTGGCCGTACAAAAATAGAAGGCAGGCGGAGTTTGGCCGCTGGGCCGCAGTTCGCCCGTTCCTGCTTTGGGTGGTGGAAATGTGGGTATTCTTTCAACTTTTTGAGATGTTTGAAATTTTCCATATACAATGTTGGGAAATTGTCTTTTCTAAGTCTGGCTTGTCTTTTAACTTTGTTTTGATTTTTTTTAATTTAAAAATAACTTTTTTGGACCATACCGAAGTACTTTATTTGTAGCTAGCTGAATTTGCCAACCTTTTCCTCTGTGGTTTGTGACTTTATACTTTGTTAAGGAATCTCTCCCTGCCCTGCCGTCACATAGATGTGCTCTTATATTTTCTGTAATCCAGCTGGGATTTCCCTGTGTGCCTGACAGGAGCTCAGAGCAGAATGGTACCACTTCCACGAGGATACTCAGTCCTCCCATGTCCTTGGTCACTGGTTGGTCCTTTTCTGCCCATTGGGAAGTTCATCTTGGTCACCTGCTGAGCTCCGCCATGGGCAGGTCTGATTCTGGGCTGTCCATCCCTGGGACCCTTCTCTTTCTTCTTGTCTCTCCTCCCCCACCCCAGCCCCCAGCCCTCTATAGTGGGTCCTTCTGGGGACATTGGCAGCCTTCCTTGCTCTGGTCAGTTGTCCTCATGGTCACCCTGAGAGGGGCTCAGGTCTCCAGGTCTCACATTCATTTCAAGACAGGCCTGGATATACCAACCTTGCTTCATAGCATCGCTTCGACACGCTATTAAGCTGATAAATCGTGTCTTGACCTTTCTTTGTCTGACCAGCACCCTCCCCACCAGGGGCAAGGAGGAGAAAACGAAAGGGGTTTGGGTGGAAAAAGGAAGCTCTGGTCCACCCCCACCCCTAGAAGGAAGCCAGCAGGGAGGCCCCCACCTGCCGCAGGCCTCAGGGAGCCGTGGGGAGGGTCCTGTGTCCTCCTGCCTCCCCCAGGGAGGGCCCCTGCAGGCTGCTTCCCTGGAGCTCCCACCCGCACCTGCAGAGGGGAGGGCGGCCCAGCTTCGGAGTTCTTAGGGTTTCTGGACCTCAAGCCTTCCCCTGCAGGACACACAGCCAGGTGTGGCCTCGCCGCGGGAATGGCCGTTTCTGGTTCCTTCACTCTCCGGCATCCCTTTGTCTTCTTCCCCCCTCCCCTCCACATCCCTGAGTTTCACCTGCAGCACCCAAGCTCTCTCAGTTCCTCTCCCTTCACTGCCCCCTGCTGATTAACATAGGCAGGGCCCTGGCCTGGGGGGCCCAACTCTACCAGGAAAGTGCCCTGTAACCTCGGGCAAGACCCTTCCCCTCGGTGGGCCTCTCCTTCTCTGTTTCTCTGCTAGTAAAAGAAATTTGTACCCTGATGATGTAAAATTCCAGCCCTAAAACAGTCCTCACTGCAAACCTGAGCTTATAGCAGCCTTTTGCCTCCAGACAAGCTGACTTTCTGCAATCAGCAGATACTGGGGAGGGGCTTAATGCACCCCAAGAGAGTGCCGGCCAGCTTCCTTCTACCATGCTGCCTTCCTCTGATCCTAAATTAAAACAGGCGTCTGCGCCCCAGTGAATACTGCCGCGGGGTCCAGCTGCGGCGCAGGGAAGGAAGGCCACCACCTCCATGGCCAGGCGGACCCTCTCTTTGTCCTGTTCCCTTGCACCTTCCATTCGGTTAGGAGATGGAGTCTCTGTCACCAAACTTAGCCGCCCCCCAAGCTGCCGGACTCACAGAAACTCTGCTTTTTAACTGCAAAGCCTGGGAGCTGCTTCCCACCTCCCCAGCTCCGTTCCTGGGTCCAGGGCCTCCCAGCCCCACCCACTCCCTGCCTTCCCCGAGTACCCACGTGGCAGCATCATTCCCCACGTGGGAGGGCAGCTCTGGGTGGCAGGGGTCTTCCTGTCTGACTTTTGGGAGTGGGCCCAGCTAAACCTCTTCTGCGGTGGAATCAGAAGATGGGAGTCTTTGATGCCATTCTTCTTGGGAGAAGGAAGGGAGATGAGGCTTTGCTACTGGATGGGACCAGAAATGGCCCGGGCAGGCCCCATGCAGACCCCAGGAGGCAGCGCGATAGAAGGCCTGGCCGGAAAGGGGGAGGGGAAAGCCTGCTTCTGGAGTTTTGTTTTTAGTGTTAGACTCGGTATTTTTTAAAAGGTAGAAACTGGAGGACTTGTTGAGATGTAATTAAGACAGATCTGGACTCAACTTCCTGCTCAACACTTACTGAGTTATGAGACCTTGGGCTGAGTTATTCAACAGTTTTAAGCCTCAGTTTCCTCCTCTATGAAATGGGGCTAAGAAGAGTACCCATTATAGGGCTGCTGTGGGGTTAGAGTGAGGAAATGCATGTGCAACCACATCATTTATCACAATGTTAATTTGGGTCTGTTCTGGCTGGTTTTTCCAACCTTACTGCAGGTGCTCCAGGGGCTCCGCGAGAGACAGTGAAAAGGGAATGCTTCTGAGATCGACAAGAGGAAAGAGCGTGGGGGTGGCCCAGGCAGGGATGGGACCGCAGTGGGTGGGTCCCCAGGTGTTGAGCACTCTCACCCCTCTACTGTGACAAGACCCCGGAAGGCATGACCCTGGGCCGACACAAGGAGGCAGCTGCCTGCCTGGCAAAGCCCTCGTGCAGAGGGGAGAGCGGGTGGGAGCCGGGGGCCTCGAAAGCTCACCCAGGGCAGCCCACGATGGCCTTCCTCGAAGCTCCCTTCTTCAGTTCTGGCACATGGAAGCTCCAGGAACCTAGAGCTCCCTAGCAGAGTGGGGATAAGAGGGAGGATAACAAGAATAACTGATAAAATTCCCCACCACCCTGGAACAGTGAGCTGCAGACTCAGATTTAAGATGACAGATGTATTTCTTATACATCTGCACTTATGGACTCAGATTCCTATTAGCCCAGGTGAAAAATATTTTGTAGCAAGCCGGGCATGAAGTAAACTGTCAGTAGATAGGAGCTGTTCTCGGTTTCCCCTCTAAAATGGAATATCACAGAGTTGCTGTGAAGGCTAAGGAGGCTATTCATCTATTTTCAGGGCTCGGAATAGCCTGACCCCTAAATAGCACCGTGAAAGTGTTTGCTGTCACTTTGATTGTTTAATTCCGGTTCACTTCCTCCTGCGCAGGAAGGGTCCACGGACCGGGGGGCTTGCTTTGCTGAGGTTGAACAAAGGCATGCGCTGAGCGGCAGCGCCATTGTTCCAGATTCAGCTAGGGGATGGCACCAGGGGAGAGCCAACGGTGCCTTTGGGCAGCTGCCCACACTACCTGGGAGGCAGAAAGGGTTAAGAGCAACCAAGGATGATTTTAAACAGGCCGAATTTGTCCTCCTAGATGGTCTTGCTTTGCCCTCTTGTTGGATGGAGGAAGGGGTGCAGAGGGCTTTCTATGCCTCTGCCACATGCTCTGGCCTGTCAGTGTTCGGAGGGGGCAAGCGGTCTGGTCCAGGCGGTGTCTTGAGTTGGCACCAGCCCAGGTGAGACCTGGGATGACAGGGAGCCCAGAGGTGAGGAGGGCCCCCCTTGCATGTGTGCGAAGGTGCTAGAAGTCCAGAGAGGCATGAGGGCAAGATGGAGACAAAAGCTGACATCACAAACCTTAGAGTGTTTGAACCACAACCGGTGTGGAGCCTGGAGGGGAGCAGGTGTGGGAGGGAGGGCAAGGTGTGAGCAGGTGGTATCTGTATGTGGGTCAGGCTGCTAGGGAGACACCAGACTGGCAGTCATGGAGATGAGACCAGATGTAGACAGGGCCAGCCTTTGAGAAACAGTCCTGTGCTCTGGGCCCCTCCAAGGCTCAGCTGACCCAGCCAAGTGTCCCTTCTCAGAGCCCAGCTCTTTCCCCCAACGCCTTCCATCCAAAGACACTTCTGTAGGACCCACCACCCAGGAGTCCTGCCACGTCATGGCCTTGCCTGGCTCTGACCTGGGATTTCACAGATCAGTGACATTCAAAATGTAATATAATCGGATGCCAGCATGAGGGGCCAATCGTTTCCTTTGCCAAGTAAGGTCACTTTCAAAACCTAATTATTCCCATTATTCTATAAATAAGGAGATATTTTTTTTTACTATCTAAACACCAGAAAGACATAACCTTGGAGTTGTCCTTGACGACCCTTCTCTCTCCCCCACATCCAGCCTCTCAGCAGGTCCCAGCTGCTCTGCCCAGACTGGATCCAGGTTTGGTTGGGACGCTCTTTAAGAAAAAGAATGCCAAATGCCAAATACAAAATTAGGTATGAGACCGAGTATTATTTAGAATAAGAAATCATAAGTCACAAATCACATTTTAAAAGCTGATGAAACCACAAAAATGACAAAATCCAGAAAAAATATCTCCACAACGCTTAATTGTGCTAATTGCCTGACATACCTTCGAGACTTTCTATATTTTCTACTGCATGTTCTTTGATCCTCCTCTTCCCATGTTAGTAATTTCGTGTTGTCTTTTAAAGAGAGAATAGAAGGACAATCTGTCTTCTCTTTGGCTTTGTCCATTGCATTTTTTATTATTATTATTGATCATTTAGAGAAGTTTCTTTGAGCTTCATAACTCATTGCTGTTAGGTCATGTAAATTTCAAGACTGTTGGGAAAACCTCTACCAAATTCCTTTCATATATGAGCTGTCAGTGTCTCGTGTGTTCATAACTGTATATGCAGGATTATTAAGTGTGTTCCAGACAGAAAAGAACTTCTGTTCTGGCCAGACATCGACGAGAGCCAGACGCCCCACCTTGGAAGTATACACAGCTGATGACAGGCAGAATTTTCCTTAGACTGGCTGTGGTTCCCTGCAGTCAAACCGTGTTTCTCCCCCGTGAGCCACAGACAGAATTTGGTTTTATCAAAAACTTCCTAAATTCTTCTTACTTCTCTCATTTGGCTGCAGGCCGCAACTAAAATGTCTTCATTGACCAGATGGGGAAACTGATGGCATCCCAGAGGCCCTGGTGGCTAACCCAGGCACGCTGAGCTAACTTTTCAAGATGATTGCTTTTCAGCAAGGGAGGAAAAAAAATCTTCCCTGGAATTCGGAGCACAAGAAAGCCTGGGGGATTTGAGAGTTCTTGGACAAAGGGACCTGGCCAGGGCATGCCCCCCGGCTTCCTGGCCTGCCTGTGCCCACCAGCTCTGCCCTGAGTAGCACCGCCTGCCCCAGCCCTGTGGCTGAAACGGTCACAGTGATTATCCCAAGAACTCGCCCAACACCTGGATAAAAAGGCACAGACATCTCCAACGAGGTGGCCATGAGTCCATAGCCTGCGGTACCATCTCTTCCTACCTCCACCCACAGATTTTGGGGATTGATTTCTGGGCCTCTTCTTTACTCTAAAAAGTAATAATAAGGTGTTCTCACTTGGGAAGAAAATGATTAAATTTCAAATTACTCTGCTTGCCAGATAAGATTGAAATCTCTGGACCCAGGCAGGCCCGAGATCTGCTTTGCACACAGGAAGCTTTAACAGTATCTTGCACACCATGTATGGGGAGGCTGAAATGGGCCACATTAAGGGCAGCACACACGGGAATGAGGGCACTTCTTACACCGCAAGGAGGTTTCCAGAACAGGGAAATTACCAACATGGTGATCACGAGTGTGAACCCCGGGAGGGAAATCAAATCCACCCACTGCCCTCTCTCCTCCTCTTATTAAAGGCGGAGAGTGAACAGGAACAAGAGGCCTTTCAGGGTCTTTGGGAGGGAGGAGTCATGGAAAGTTATTAAACACTTTAATAATGTGGAGAGCTGTGGCTTCAGCTCGGGTTTGTGGGGGCTTTGATCAAACCCAGCCTCGCAGCAGGGCCTGCTTCCCCAGGGGACAGCAGGGGAGAAAACCGCAAGGCAAGGCGAGGCTGGCAGAGAACAGCCTCGGATTTCAAAGCTGCCCAGAGAATGCGTCGTAAACGGCTGTGGTTCTAGTTTTCTTTCAAATGGCTTGAGGGCCGGGCCCAGCCATCTCTTTGCCACTCCGGCTTGTCACCAAACTCAGACTGGAAGCAGGTGTGTGTGCGTGTGGGTGTGTGTTCATGTGTGTGTGTGTGTGTGTATTTTTGTGTGTTTGTGTGTGTGTAGGCATGCAAACACACACACATGTGGGCAGGGCTAGGCCAAAATCTAATGGTGGGTATAAATTGCGATATTTATATAAAGACAGGCCTGTGTGTGGTGTCCCTGCACACACAAGAACAAAATCTAGGCCACAAAGGGTGGTTGCAAAGGCCTCATGCTCAGAGTTGGGAAAATTGACATCTATTCACCACAACCACCCAGCCTAACAAACTTAGCATCTTTGAGCCTTGGTTTCCCCATCTGTAGCTTTGCATCCCTTCCCCAGGGGAGCCTTCCCGACCACTCACAATAGCTCAGATCCCCCAGTTAGGATCCCGTACTTCCCTTTAAATGGCATTTCTCACTCAGGCCTTGCCTTGCCCAGGGCCACCTTCCCCCAGCAGCACCACGGCCCGTGGGCTGGGCACCCACACAGGACCAGCCCTCGGTAAATATTTGGGTGAGTTTGTGATCTCCAAAAGCTATTCTTGTTAACAATTCGGTTTTCGTCTGGAGCATCTGGAAAGTCTATTTTAGTGAATTGGTTGAAATAGCAAGCGATCAGCACACTGATTATCAGCGTGGCCCCCTGGGCATCTGTTGTCATGCCCCGTCCTTATCAGAACTGGAGGCCCCTAGTATTTGCAGGGCCGGGAAGGAGAATGTAAACGGAAATCCCCAGCCCACACCGGCTCCACTCCACATTCATGCCTGCAGTCCGCCTCCTCTCCAGCCCCCCAGGTATCCGTCCCCCAAGCCATCCTTGGCCTAGGGCTGCACTCTTGGTGATGTGGTGAGACTTCAGGGCAGTAGACCCCAGGAAAAGACTCACTCAGGACCATTGGGCAGGGAATTTGGGGGTCCTGGATTCCAGCATTTGATCTAGAAGGAGGGACCAGCAGCTTGGAGTAGGCAGCTGGAAGTGGGCATGGCCCCTTTGCCCTGCAGACCCCTTCTCCCCAGGATGGAGCATGGCCAGAGGTGACCCTTGGCCCCGTTGCCCAGATCTAGAGGTGGTGTAGACTGGAGCGAAGAGAAGGACGCCATTCCATCCGCACCCTTCAGTCTAAACACGGGCTGCACAGCCCAGCGTCCTCCTGTGGTGGTCACCCCGTTAGGTCGAGCCTCACCCCCATAAAACTTCTCTTTTCAAATGCAACTCTCGCCTTCTTCCTTGCTCACCCCTGCCCACCCACACTGGGAGGGCAGAGCCTCCATCGCCACACCACGGCAGCTCAGGACGCCGGGCCTACTTCTCGTCTGGTGTCAAGGGTGGAGCCGTGGGGGACAGGAGGTACAGAAAAAGGAAAAAAACGTGGTTCTTGCTTGGCATCGATCTTAGCTCTGCGTGGAGTATTTCAGGAGTGGCTTGGGCGCCAGTGTGAGCAAGTACGCCTGAGCAAATGGGTCGTGGAATTTCAGAGCATCTTTTGGTGGAAGCAGAGTGGCAACCCAGGTAGGGGCAGCGAATTTGAAGCTGAGGTCCCACAGCCTGCAGGTGCAGAGGTCGTGAAGATACGTGTGTTTTCAATGTATATGTCTAGGCATATCTAAGTATCAATTAACCTAGGAAGGGCTCAGAAAATGCCTACTAACCAGAGCGATGCATAAATGCAAGCATAAAGACTGCAGCTGGCTTCCAGTGTTCCTGACCTGCAGCTGACCGTGTGTTTCTTCCAGAGGGGCTGATTCCAAACCAGCCTGGCATCTGCACGTGTGGGACCCTCAGTCACAACCCGGCCTCCTGTTGTAAAGATAAAAGGCTAGTTAAGATTTCCCATAAATTGCACTTAGGCTCCGGATCAAAGGGCCCCTCTGGGACAGTTGTTTTAAACCTCAGTTCTCACAGGGAAGAGTTCCCTGGGCCAGGGCGGGCGACACTGGCAGAGAGAGCCCCAGAGCCTCCCCCTTACTGCCCATAGGGTCACTTGGGCAGACGCGATGGGCCCTTGACCCCCAGGGGCTTATTCCAAAGGGGTGGTCATCCTGTGGCCCATCTGAAGAAAAGAGGGTCTCTGAAGGTCAGCACACCCACGGCAGGGAGCAAAGGCGGCCGGCAGCGAGGCAGGACAAGGCACAATTGGCTGGGGGCAATCTTCTGCTTGCAAACCTCGGAACAGAACTGCTCGGGCCACTTGGAGAGGCAGGGCCCTTGCTGGTGGGATGGCAGGAAGCTCATAGAAGGGCCTGCGGGTGGGGAACCAGTCTGGGAAATGGACCGAGAGCCCGCACTACCCCCACTCCACACCCTCCTTCTCGTTTGGTGGCAGCTGCAAAGCCCTAGGGCGGGTGGTAGCCAGCTCAGGTGGGGCCTGGGTCTGCTCCCAGCGGGGACAAGCAGCACCTCTCTTGAGAGCTCCTCCAAGCCCACACCCCGAGGGAGGCCCTGGGGCGCAGCAGGCAAGGAGGGTGTGTGCTGGGCAGCTAGGAAAGTGGCGTGGACAGGACTCGGGGCCTCTCGCTGGGGGCTCGGCGTCTTGCGATTGACGAGAAATTGAATAAAAAGCACACGCACCTTCACCTTTATGGCCTTCTGGGCAAACGATGTGCGGTTTCCCCAGCTATTGTTCCGGGGACTGTTCAAAGGGCACTTGCATCTAACCCAACACACCTACTGGGCGAGGAGTCTCCCAGATCCGTGTGCTCGTCATTATTTCACCCTCTCCGAGTCTTGTTTCACCGTCCCCTGGAAAGTGGGAATGAATCAGGCAGGTGGATGATGGGGTTTTTATCCACCCCAGTAGGCCCAAAAAAAAAACACTATGAAGTCCAAGCAGCATTCAAAGTCCCCGTACCCAGGGCATCCCCTTAATATAGAATAGCACCCGGGGTCCCCTGATTGATGCTGGTTAGAGCAGGACAGGCTGATATTTTGGAATGATTTCCATGTGAAATGGTTAATAAAACTACATAGTCCTTAAATTTAGAACCTTAAATGAACTTTCTGGAGCTGTCCTTTGCTGCCCAGGCCACGCGGCGTGCACGTGACTGTCACCACTGACGCAGAGCCGGAGCCCGCTGGGGGCAGGGCGGGTGCGTGCGAGGCGACAGGAAGGAGAAGCAGCTGGAGGGTGCGAGTCTGCAGCCCGGAGGAGAAGCTCTGCTCTGGGAATTAATTAAGCCGTGGCTTTCATGTCGTCTGTCCAGTGGGGGCGTGGAGCCCCCTGTCTTCTCCGTCGGGCCAGGAGGGCCATCAGAACAGCGCCAGGCAGCGGCTGAGTGGCAGCCCTGCGGCCGAGAGCTGAGGGCCTTAGGCACGTTGCGTCAGCGACCCCAGGCCTGAGAGAATGGGATAGAAGTAACTGTGGTCAGTTCTGGGGCTGTTCAGAGAATTAAATGAGATACAGTCTGTCGAGCACCTGCCACAGGCCCAGAATGCAGAAAGTCCCTGGTGAGCCCAGCTGAATGGAAAGGTGAGGCAGAGGGAAGGGAAGAGCTGGCGGGTCCCCGTGCGAGTAACAGTGTCCCAGATCCTGCCGGACTTGCCAGCTGCCGCCTGAAATTCTACCATGAAAGCATCTTCCCTTTAGCCTGCAGCGTTGATCCCAATTAAAATGCTAATTATCTCCAAGGGTTCTACTTTTCAATTTTTTTTTTTTTTTGCTAGTCTGTCGTTGACCCCCGAGTGTGACAGAGGGATCCGCCACATCTTGTGGGTAGAGGACAGAGAGGCTGGCCCATCCCCCCATGCACCCATCTCTGTGGCCTTGTCTCCATCCTCTCCCATGCGGTCCCTGCGATAGTCAGGGTGCCCTTCTCGCAGCCACTTTCCTCCCCCACGCCTCTTCCAGCTGCCATGCCTCCAGCCGGGAACGCGCCCTACCCCACTCTACCCCACCTTCCACAGCCCGGCTCGAATCCCACCTGCTGCAGCTCACACCACGTTCTCCCCCGTCTCCTCCAGGGCATCCTAGCCCCACAGGCTTTAGCGCGTGCTGAAAGACGGAAGTGAGCGGTGCGATGACCATGCCGGGCACAGCTTACGTGTGTGGATGGCAGCTCCCGGTTCCCAAAGGTCTTCCGCAGACAGCACAGATCATCGGGCCAGTGCAATGCGGAAGAGAGAGCAGGGCCCTTGGAACTGAGCAGACGTGGGCTCGCATCCCAGTCCCACCACCGCGGGACCACAAGCATTCATCAGTGTCTCTAAGCCTCGTGTCCTCCTCTGCAGAATGGAGAGTCAGCACGGGGACAGTGTGAGGACCTGGCTAAAGGGCCTGGCATGGAAAAGGGTCCCAGAAATATTAGCTGCATCCTGTCTCATTTTTTCTCTCTTCTCTTGATTTTCTAGTAACTGTCTGAAGTAGCCTGAGTGTTATCGTCTCCATTGGACAGGTAGGTAAACTGAGGCCCACAGAGGTAAGGAGACTTGTGCCCCAGCCAGCCTCTCCCTGGCCCCTGCTCCCTGGGGAGGAGCTGTCTGGGTCAAATTGGCCAGCTGGGGGCAGGAGTTGGGGGGTGACAAGGAAGGAGAAGCAGCTGGAGGGTACAAACCAGCAGCCCCGAGGAATTAATTGCTCTGGGAATTAATTGAAGTGTGGCTTTCCCGTGGTCTCGCTAACAAGGCTCTCTCTCCAGCAGTTTTGCTGCTATCAAGTTAATCTCGGTTTCTCTCTGCACTTCAGCGGTTGATGCTGAGGCGATTACAAAGTGAGCAGCTGTCACCTCCCAGGGGAGGGAGCGTGGGGCAGAATGAGGTCAGCACGGCAAGGGTCTGTGCTCCTTTTGCGGGTGGGAAACAGGCTGGAGGGGACTGGCTGGAGGCTTCTTTGCAAAGAGGCCAGAACTGACTTGGGCAGGTGACACAAAGGGAAGACGGGAGGGAACAAATGGCTGTGCTATTCCTCAAATATTTACCGAGGGCCCAACTCTCTGCCAGGGCTGGGGGCCCAGGCGGGGGCTCCTAGCACAGGCAGGGGTCGAGGAGGGAGGCTTTCTTGAGCAAGTGCTGCTCCTTGCTGAGTTTCAGAGGACGAGCAGCTTATTAGCTAGTGATTTTCAACCTGGACACTGGGGACATTTGGGGCTGGATAATCCTTTACGGTTGGGACTACCCTGTGCATTGTAACATGTTTAGCAGTGTCCGTGGTTTCTGCCCTCCAGATGCCAGTAGCACCGCGGTCCCACCAGTCGTGACAACCAAAAACATCTCCAGACATTACCACATATCCCTTGGGGAGCCCAGTAACCTCCCATTGAGAACCCCTAGACCAAGCAAGGAGGGGCATCCCAGATAGAGGAATCCCGTGAGACACAGGAGAAGGTTTGGCACTTTGGGGGAATCGCACAGTTTGCCACCATACGAGAAAGACATTCTTTCAAAGATACGGAGGTAGACACGGAGGAGGCTGCAGGCGTCCTCAGGGCCCTAATGACTGACATTGTGTGCTCAAGTCAGGCTTCTGTAAATTGTTCTGGAAGTTACTGTTCTGCTAATCTGACCCCTTCAGCCAACAGCGGGTTTCTTGTCTTATCCACCTGTGTGTTGAAGCCTCAGCAAATACCCGAGGGTAGAGCTCGCAGGACTCTGCGGGGGCCGCACACACGGCCAGCAGGTGCAACTTTGCCTTCGGAACGACGCTCATCCACCTGAATCACACTGTGTCCCTTTCCTGACCCAGCTGGTGTAAACTAAAAGACGATGTGTCCAAGTGAGGAAGCAAGACGGAAGGTAGGCCAGAGAGGGGAGGGTGCAAAAGCATTTTACAGCTACCCAGGCCCGAGGAAACCAGTTGATTCCACTTAATGGGTAGATTAGATTCCCTCCTCAATGAAAACATCCATTACAAAAGTCACCTGTGCCAGAAGCATCAGGGAGACAGCTGTTTTTAAACTTGACCAAAGATTAGTCAATGGAGTTCTTTAATTGATGCCTGTCTGAGTGCATATAAAATAATATTCACTTTGTGAGGGACCAGTCTGTCTACAATGTTTCCAGCCAAAGACATTGCATGAGGCAAGCCACCCCATGTTGGTCTGTACCTAATTCCCAACCCAAATACGCTTGACTATTTTGGTCTAGACCACACTTGATCATCACAAACAGCCACCAAATCCCTCTCCTCTCCTATTTACGGATGGAAACAGCTGCTGTATTTGCATGCCCTGCTCCTTAATATAAACGCGGCTCTGATTTCCTAACTTTCTTTGGGGAATTCCTCCTAGGCGTCCATGTTTATTTATGAAGCTGGTTTGGAAATAGAGCAGACACTGCTGTCATTCTGGGGATTTAGTCGAGGTCGGTGGTGGAGTGCTGGTGTTACCCAGGCGCAGGAGGAGTGAGAGGTGAGGTGGATAGCACCCATGCCAGTGGGCCCTCCCTCAGGCGACAAGCCTGGCCCCAATCCCAGACAGGGATCAGATTTCCCTTTAAAAGGAGCCGCATGTTATCTTTTGGTTGCTTCATTTTGCTTTGGCTGCCAGGAAGCTCAGAGGTAAATCACATCTTATTCCAGCACCTAAAATGTTCTTTATTTCATTCATCTAAATGGCCTGGGAAACCTCTTTGGAGTTTTGTTTTTGGCTGCTTTATATAATGTTTTAATATTGTCAATTGCCTTAAATACATTCAGCAAGTAGGTGGGGTTTAAGTCATGAACAAATAAACCTCAAATGCACCAAGCGTTTCCTCCCACCCATATTAAAATGCAGCTATTGTTTGTATTTTTTGCTGGAGGATTCACTCTGTATTAGAGAGCTGATTAAATATCCCCACAACAATGTGAAGATTGGGAGTGTCAGCACTGGAATGGACCACAGGCCTCAAGAAAAGGAAGAGACTGACATTATTAACCAGCCAAAGTCCTTTGTCTATGTTTACAACCCAGAGAGGAGGATACCAAGGTCTGAAGAAAAGGGAAAGGCTTTCTCAAGCCAACACTAGCGCCCAAGTCTCCCAGCTGCTCCCGGCCTGGTGCTCCTTGCATGACAGCCCTGCTGTGTCTTGGGGGCTGATGAGACAATGCCAGCAAGTTAACAGAGACCTTTTCAAGCCAGCATCTTTGTTCAGAACGGGGAGGTTCTACTAGTGGGAATGCCAAAGGGAAGTCCAGCATTTCGGTGACCTAGTTCACTGTTTAAGTTCTGAGCCTGTGGGAGAGCCTTGACAGTGGTGTCTGGACAGCTCCTTGTCAGTCTGTATGACACTGGTCCTGGGTTCGGATGTGACAGAACAGGCTGAGAGAGAACAGGCCTGGACATTTAACCCAGCAAGAGGGGGCAGCAGCCTTTAAAGTGCAGCACAGGTCAAGGGTCAAGCCCAAAGAGGACAACCATGGCTTTTCGGGTTGGGGCATCTGGTCCTACCTTCTGTGTGATGCCTGGATTTCCTGCAACAATTTGGCCACGTGTTTGTCCAGCCTCACCTTGACCATCTCCAGGGATGGAGAATTCACTTCCTGCAAAGAGTCTTGAGCCATCTGAGACAGGAAGAGCAGGTGGTGACTGTCCTGACTCACAGGGTCCTGGGTCCCAGAGGTCAGAGAGATGTGGTGAGAGAGCACTTGGGCGGTGTATGATTCTAGGAGGAAGGGAGCTCCCCTGGCTGTCTTCTGGGACCTTGCAGATTCCACAGGCCCTGGCTAGAGCCTGCAGGATGCTCAGAGGCAGGTGAATGGTCCTCCTGATTAAGGCAGCCGTAGGCGCTTCCTTCACCTCTCTCAGGGGTCACTGCAATGCCCGGCCTGCCTTAATCGCCAAGGGCGGGGTGCTGAGGGCCGTAGCCAAGATCCAAGATGAAGGCTGGAAATAAAGCTGCTTTCTATCCTGGACGTCTTCACTGTGAGAGAAGGATTTGGAATTGGATTTGGGAGGGGTGAGGCACAGGCCCTGGTTGGTGTGGTTTTGCGTGGTCAATTTTAAGCTGCCAGTGGCAGGTCAGTGACGCAGAACTGGGGACAGACACTACGAATCGTGCTGTTAGCAGGTCCCCGCTGGCTCCAGCATGCCTGGGTGAGAATGTTGTCGGCCTCAGTCACTGCTCCTGTTCTAACCTGTCCTATACCTCCGGGCACTGGCTTCCTCATTTACACGACAGAGTTAAGAGCAGCTGTCGCCACATGGCCCCACAGGGTCAGGGGAAGAAACTGGGGAGAGAGCTTGGAGAACTCTTTGAAAGGAATAAAAGAGCATTAAACTATCACCAAAATAAAGAAAATGCACAATGGGTAGGACTAACACGACAGAACAGAGAGAAAGGCCCGGCCTTGGAGTCCAAGTCTGTGACCTCTGGGGAACCACAGGTCTTGGTTTGCCCGCCTGTGAAACGTGAGTCGTGCTTCACGCCCTGGCAGACTCCCGGGGTTGGAAACAGGGGTATCGAAGAAAGTGCACATCTGCAGCCTACACATGGGAGAAGATGGTTGTATTGTTATGACAGAACCAACACAAAGAGGGCCAGCCCAACCATCAAAGGGACAATTTACACTCCAGAAAACGAATCCCTAATTATTCCTTTCAGTTCTACAGAGACAGGGGCCCAGAAGAGAAGCCAGCAGCTCATCCTTCACGTGACTATTTAAGCCTGAACCAGGAAGAAGAACAACATACATACACGGACTGGAATTTGAATATCTAATTTGATGGGGCATATAAATTGGCGGTTATTCAAATGAGTACATTTGCATATACAGGGTTTAAGGCTACATGATAATTCCTTGATATTTTTTCCATGGTGCAAAGCAAGGACTTTAGATCTTCCTCCTTCTTTGCAAGGGTTTTAGGAAGGGATTGAAAAGGCAGCTGAATGGAGCCCAGGAAGCGCCCCCGGGGTGCACTGGGATTTGGGTGTGGGGTCCACACCCAGGAGACGCTCGCTGAGCAGCTCCTCTCTGGAGCAGACGAGATGGCATCACAACCGCTTTCCAATCCGTGTGTCCGATCGTGGCTTCCCAGAGTGACAGTGCCCATCCAGGGGCCCTCCTTTGCCTCTGAGGGTGGCAGAGGCTGCAAGTTGTCTCCTCCAAGTCTCAGTAGAGTTGGGGCTCTCAAAGGGGGTACCCACAACCAGCAGCATCAGCATCACCTGCGGCCTTGTTAAAAATGCAAATTCTTGGGCCCATCCAGACCCCTGAATCAGAAGCTAGGGGTGGGCCTCGGCCTGTGTTTCAATGAGCCCACCAGGTGATTCTGACGCATGCTCAAGTTGGGAAACCACTAGAGCACTCCCAGACATGGAAACCTGTTTTGCACAGACGAGGTCTATCATGAATGCATCCAGCCATTGTTAATACAACAAGGACTCTTTGTGTGACATCGACGTAACCTGGCAGCCAAGGAGAGGGGACTGGGATGCGCATGTGTGAACAATGACATGTCACTGTGCTAGTCAGTGGGCGCTGGACGCCGTGGAGTGAGCGTGTGCACTGTGTGGCCGTCGCATTCAAAATAACTGAGCGAATAGAACAACGAATCTGCATCAAATTTTGTGTTAAGCTTGAACATTCCTCCGCAGAAACTATTCGGACAATGCAGAGGCTTTCCGGGACGAGGCAATGAGTGCGGCGCAAATAAAAGTGTGGCAGGAACGCTTCAAAGACAGTCAAGAAACTGTCAAAAGTGATCCGCGTTCTGGAAGGCCTGCAACACATAGAACACCTGAGAATGTTGAACGTGTACAGTTGGGTAAGAGAGGCTGGGAGAACCGCGTGAGGTCCCAAGACGCCTACTTTGAAGGGGACTGAGGCATCATTGTCCTATGTGCAATGTTTCTTGTATCTTGTATCGTCTTCAGTAAATGTCTCTATTTTTCATATTGCATGGCTGGACACTTTCCAGACAGACCTTGCATGGGGTTTAAATGTTTAAAGTTACCCGGTCATTTGGGTTTCTTTCCCAAGGCCTATTCCAAGTTCTCATCCACTGCCCTTCAGGGAGAGTTTTGACTTCCCATGAGGGAGGAGGAAGGGTCCTGGGTTTCCTCCAGGAGCGGAGAGGAGGAGGAAACACTGTTCCTCCAATGTGTGGTGGCCCAGGTGTCAGGTTGGTGGGCCGGAGCGGACCTGCCGGGTCTGAGCCAGTGCTGCCCTTCTGCAGGCTGGGCTGGGCAGGGCGCCCGTCTGGATGGAGGGAGGCAGTGCTGCGTTGTTGCTGAGGAACTCTGAAGTTGCTGGAATTCCTCCGCCC
>CAUYSK010019705.1:0-23549 GCA_963575035.1 Avahi laniger | reverse complement strand
CACCACATGTACTCACCATCAAATTGGTATTAACGGATCAACACATAAGTGCATATATAAGAATTACATCTATTAGATATTGGGCAGGGGGGAGGGGGGAGGAGGGAGGAGGGGACGGGTATGTGTGTACACAGAGAGTGCAATGTGCACCACGCAATGGGATGGACATATTTGAAACCTGGATTGATGGGGGGAGGGGGGGCAAGGGCAACACACGTAACCTAAACATCTGTACCCTCATATTATGTTGAAATAAAAAAAAATAGAATTACTATATGATCTGGTAATTCCTTTTCTAGGTATATATTCAAAAGTATTGAAAGCAGTGACTTGAACAGATATTTACATACAAATATTCATATGAGCATTATTCACGAAAGCCCAAAGATGGAAATAACCCAAATTTCCATCTATTGATGAATGAATGAACAAAATATGAAATATACATAAAATGTAATACTATTCTGCTTTAGAAAAAATGAGATTGTGCTACATGAATGAACCTTGAACATTATGCTAATGGAAATAAGATAAACACAAAAAGACAAATATTGTATGATTCCGTTTATATGAGGTATTTAGAATGGAAAATTAATAGAGAAAGTAGAATAGTGATTATCAGGGATTGGAAGGAGGTAGAAATGGAAAGTTATTGTTTAATGGGCACAGAGTTTCAGCTTGGGATGACGAAAAATTCTGAAGATGGATGGCGGTGACGGTTTCATAACAATGTGAATGTTCTTATCAGCACTGAATCATACACTCAAAAGTGGTTAAAATTATAAATTTTATGTTGTTATATTTTACCACATTAAACAATTTTGACTCCTTTCCTTCCCTGAAGTTTCTCAGCATGCTCAGATTTTTCATTAAAGCAACTGAGATTGGGGTTGAGGACGAGTGACAAATGAGTGGCATATAAGGAAGAGTGAGAGTAGCATCCCACCAGTAAACAAAAGGCTTGTATTATTTTTAACTTTCCTGTGATTGCTCAGGCTCAACATATGAACTTTTGATTTTGGTCTACCCAATCTTCTTAAGCCCTCATTGTTGACATGAACTAGTTCAACTCTGGGGCCCCTTGAGTACGCAGCCCCAGTCATGCTGCCTTTTGAATGGGGCTTCAGAGCTTGCTTCCCCATTACCTCCCCTGGAAGAGAGTGAACAGCAATCATACAATTATTCGTTGCTGCTTGTTTCAACCCTACCTCTTACCACTCAGTCTCTATGCATTCATTAACAGGTAGGACAGTCGGGGACCCTTATCACTCCACTTACCCCTTGGTGTAAGAATTCACTACTGGTTCCCAGACAGCCTCCTCATATCCCCTAACCCACAATGACTTGTCCTCCTTAGAACCATGCCTTTGTCAACATCCCATCCTCATCATCAAAACTATTTTGAACTATGATGGGTGCGTGATTTTATTCTCCGTGTACGTTAAAAGTTAGCCTGCCACAGTTTTGTAGATGCTGGCAAAACTCATGAGACTATTGGGTCAGGGAAGAAGTATGTTGTTACTCACAGCACGGCAAGTTGCATGAGCTCTATGTTTGTGTTGTTTGTACTCCGTGTTCCACACTCCCCCAAGTCCCACAGGAGTGATGCTGAGCGTCTCAGTTGAAAACTGTGCACACAGTGAGTTTGATAACAGATGAGGGACCCTGAGTTTAGGAAAGCCTAATCTTTTATAAAGCATCTACTAGCAATTATGCCTATATTTTGCTCCAAAAATAGGACGTTGTTTTCATTATCCTACAGAGCAAACAAAACTGTTCTTTGTTCTTTTTGCTCAGGATTGCCTTAGCTATTTGGGGTCTCTTGTGGTTATGTACAAATTTTAGGAATTTTTTCTATTCTTGTGAAGAATGTCATTAGTATTTCTACAAGGATTGCATTGAATCTGTAGGTGACTTTGTATAGACATTTTAACAATATCAATTCTTTAATCCATGAACATGGGCTATCCTTCCATTTTTGTGCGTCCTCCTCAATTTCTTTCATCAGTATTTTACAGTGTTTCTTATAGAGAGCTTTCACTTCCTTGATTAAATTTATTCCTAGGTATTAAGTGTGTATGTGTGTAGCTATTGTAAATAGAATTGCGTTCTGTATTTCTTTTTCAGATTGATCACTGTTAGTGTATGGAAATGCCACTAATTTTTTTTTGGTAATTTTGAATACTGCAACTTTACTAAATTCATTTATCAGTTCTAAGAGTTTTTTGGTAGAGTCTAGGTTTTTCTAAATATAAGATCATGTCATCTGCAAACAAGTATAATTTGACTTCTTCCTTTACAATTTGGATGCCCTTTATCTATTTCTCTAGCGTAAGTGTTCTGGTTAGAAATTTCAGAACTGTGTTGAATAAAAGTGGTAAAAGTGGACATCCTATTTTGTTCCAATTTTTAGTGAAAAGGCTTTCTATTTTTTCCCATTCAGTATAAAATTAGCTGTGTGCTTCTCATATATGGTGTTTATCATGTTGAGGTACATACCTCCTATACTCAATTTGTTGAGAATTTTTAACATAAAGTGATGTTAAATTTTATCAAATTCTTTTTCAGCATCTATCAAAATGATCATATGGTTTTAGTCTTTGATTATGTTGTGTGTGTTATGTGATGTATCATGTTTATTCATTTGTGTATGTCGAACTATCCTTGCATCCCTGGGATAAATCCCATTTCATCATGACGTATTATCTTTTTTATATGCCATTGGATTCAGTTTGCTAGAATTTCTTTTTTTTCTTTTCATTTTTATTTATTTCAGCATAATATGGGGGTACAGATGTTTAGGTTACGTGTGTTGCCCTTGCCCCCCCTCCCCCCCTCAGTCCAAGTTTCAAATATGTCCATCCTATTGCGTGGTGCGCATTGCACTCTTTGTGTATGCCTATACCTGTCCCCTCCTCCCTCCTCCCCCCTGCCCCCTGCCCAACATCCAATAGATGTTATTCTTATATATGCACTTATGTGTTGATCCGTTAATACCAATTTGATGGTGAGTACCTGTGGTGCTTGTTTTTCCATTCTTGGGATACCTCGCTTAGTAGAATGTGTTCTTTTTTGCATCTATGTTCAGAAATATTTGCCTGTGGTTTTCTTTAGTTCTTGTTGTATCTTTGTCTGGTTTTGATATCGATGTAATACTGGCCTTGTAGCATGAGTTTGGAAGTACTACTTCCTCTTTCATTTTTTGAAATCATCTGAGTAGAATTGATATGACTTCTTATTTAACACGTTAAGTGTCATGTGAGTTGTATTTAACTCATGCCAGTTTTCAGCTCAGGGCCTTGTTAAGCATATATACTCACATGTCTTTTTACCTTGGGAGCCTTTGAATTATTATAATCTGCAATCATGTGGTTTTTCTACAACACATTTTCTTGTTTCAGATGTTTTAGTTTCTTCACCATGCATGGTATTTAGCATTGGTACATCTTCCTTGTCCTTCCATTTGAAGATGACAACTCCCATAACACTGTCTTGAGCAATTATTTTATTCTTGTTCAGCTTCACCCTTACTACATCTGGCGAGTTTAGTCTACTGTTACTTCTTAGTGTGCCCACCAGATATGTAGAGTGCTCAAGGAGTTGATCAGCTAGGTGGATGCTGGTATACTAGTTGTCAGTGTATGAAACACATCCACTATCTAGTAAACCTTCTAATAGCTTCACGGCAACTGAGGATGAAACAGGAATACCAGATCTTTCTTCCTTCCTACAGTAAATTCTCACATTCCAGGTGTAACCATCTTCTAGACAAAGTTTGAAAAGTTTTATTTCAAATTTGTAGTGCTTGTTTTTTATGTACTGTATGCAACTTGAACATCCATGAAATGGTACCATTGTTTCATCAATACATATTTCTTTATGTGGAACTACAGCAACCTGAAACCTTTCAATAAGATGATGAAGTGGCTGGATCTTGAAGAGACAGTCACAGTCACCAGGAGGACATTCTTCATTTTTAGAGAAATGCTACATTCTCTAAAAATGGTTATGTGATATAAGCTTTTTCACTGAATTGTCATATAAAATGTTTTCTGACCAATAGTCTGGATGTCTTGGCTTCTTGCTAAGGCCCATCCAAAACAATAATCCCCAAAATCATTTCATTCCTTGAGAAGTAACATCATAGCACTTTTTTAGTCAGGAGTGGGGTTTGATATTACCCTTTTGTAAAGTCTGACTTGCATAGATATTAGTTTCCTTCACCATGTAGTCAATAACATCATCCGTTATGAAGAATTTGAAAAAATCATAAGGTGTTTTTTCATGGAGATTTATTGCAATTTTGGTGGGAACACCAGGGTTACTTTTAACAAAGTCAAAAAATTTTCATGTTACTTCCTGAAACTGGACCCCAAGTCAGAGAACTTACACTAGTCAGTACAGGTTCTTCAGAAACATTTGACAAAGAGTCACTCTCACTGAAATCAGCTACAACTGCTTGAATTGTTTCAGTAATAGATTTTGAACAACCTTCCCCACTGGAAAGATCTGTTTGTAATGTTCTTTTTCTAGTTTTTCTCAGTGGGCTGCAACTGCTATCGGAACTGTCCCCACTGTCTCCACTAGGATGGTACTACTCTTAATCATCACTAAATAGATGAATATCTTCGTCATTCTTGTCTAAAACTTTGTTCACCATTTCCTCCAGCAATTCTTTATGCTCATTTTCTCTAGACATTTTCTCTTGAGAATGAAAAATGCAAAATGAACTTATATGATGATCACAGCTCTGGTCACAGAAGCTATACTAAGCAGAACTGGTGGCTAGGTGGGAAAGTTCATAGCATGCCTGTGCACTGTGAAACCTCTGCTCATTGTTTTTGCTGTCAATCAGCACATCTCCCCCAGCTGCTGTCACCCTGCTCTAGGTGGCCCGTCCAAGCATGCCATACGTGCTGGACTGTGTCCTCTGATTACCATAACTTCCATTGCACATTTCCCCTTTAATGTTTGCCTGGCGACTCTTTGGACGAAATTGATATGATAGTATGCCATGATGTGACATTGTTGCACATACTTAGAGGGTATGATTCAGAGGTCGTCATCTAGCACCACCCAAGGTCCACTCCAGACATAACTAAATACCTGAGAAATGACAAAAGACTCAATTACAGAAACAAATTTGATAAGTATATTGTGAGTCACATACAACTCACATGGTGTGCAGTGTAAAAATTGATTGTAGAGATGTGTGAGTTGCATATAACTCATGCACAGAAAACAATAAAAAATAACAAATTTTTCATTAAATCAGAAAAGATCATTTTGTTTTTGAAGTTTTTATTCTATTTTCATAATAAAACACTGTGGCCTGAAGGAAAAAAAATTTTTTCTAGTGTGGTAGTCAATATGTTAAATTTTTGGTAGAGTTTAGCATTGAACCATCCATCAGATCCTAGGCTTTTCTTTGATGGGAAACTTTGTTACTGCTTTGATCTTTTTTTTTCTTTACTACTTTGATCTTGTTACTCATTATTAGTGAGTTCAGATTTTCCATTTCTTCATGGTTCAATCTTGATAGATTATGTGTGTCCATGAATTTATCCATTTCTTCTAGGTTCTCCAATTTGTTGGCATATAGTTGTTCATGATAGTCTCTAATGAACCTTTGTATTTCTGTGGCATCAATTGTAATGTTTCATATCTGATTTTATTTGGTTTTCTCTCCTTTTTTCTTATTTTGTTTAGCTAAAGTTTTGTTTTTTTAAAAAAAACTTTTCATTTCATTGATCTTCTGTAATTTTTTTAGTCTCGATTTCATTTATTTCTACTCTGATCTTTATTATTTCTTTCCTTCTACTAATTTAAAGTTTGGTTTTTCTTGCTTTTCTAGTTCTTTGAGGTACATTGTTAGGTTGTTTATTTGGAGTCTTTATATTTTTTTGATGTAGATCTTTATTACTATAAACTTCCCTCTTAGAACTGCTCTTGCTACATCTCATATGTTCTGGTATGTTGTGTTTCCATCTTCATTTATTTGAAGAATTTTTAAAATTTCCTTCTTAATTTCTTCATTGACCCTTTGGTCATTCAGGAGTGACCGGTTGGTTGCTTAATTTCTATGTATTTGTACAGTTTCTGAAGTTCCTTTTGTTCTTGATTTCTAGTTATATTCTGTCATGGTCAGAAGATATACTTGATACAATGCTGATTTTTTTGATGTTACTGAGATCTGTTTTGTGGCCTCACTTATGGTCTATGCTGTAGACTCAATGAAATCTCCATCAGAATCCCAATGTCTTTGTACATAAATGGAAGAAATGATACTAAAATTTATATGAAATTACAAAGAATCCCCAAATATCTAAAACAATTTTCAAAAAGAAAAAAGTAAGGATTCTTTTGCCCAGTGTATGTTTTTGTCTGCTTTGTCAAAGATTAGATGGCTATATGAGGATGGTTTTATATCTGGGTTCTCAGTTCTGTTCCATTGGTCTAAGTCTCTGTTTTTGTGCCAGTACCATGCTGTTTTAGTTACTATGGCCTTGTAATATAGCTTGAAGTCTCGTAAATTGATGACCCTCAATTTGTTCTTTTTGCTTAAGATTTCTTTTGCTATACAGGGTCTTCTCTGGTTCCATACAAAGCATAGATACAAGTAGAACTACCATTTGATCCAGCAATCCCTTTACTGGGCATCTACTCAAAAGAACAAAAGACATTCTATAAAAAATACACCTGCACTAGAATGTTTATAGCAGCACAATTCACAATTGCAAAGATGTGGAAACAACCCAAGTGCCCATCAATACATGAGTGGATTAATAAAATGTGGTATATGTATACCATGGATTTCTACTCAGCCACAAAAAAACAATGGTGATATAGCACCTCTTGTATTATCATGGATAGAGCTGGAATCCATTCTACTCAGTGAAGTATCCCAAGAATGGAGTAACAAGCACCACAGGTACTCACCATCAAATTGGTATTAATTGATCAATGCTTAAGTGCGCATATAGTAATAACATTCATCGGATGTCAGGCAGGTGGTAGGAGGGAGGAGGAGATGGGTATATACACACCTAATGGATGCAGTGTGCACCATCTGGGGGATGGACATGCTTGAAGCTCTGACTCAGGTGGGGCAAGGGAAATATACATAACCTAAACATTTGTACCCCCATAATATGTTGAAATAAAAAAATGAAAGAAAGAAGAAAGAAAGAAAGAAACACACACATTGGAAGACTCAAACTTCTGTATTTTAATACTTACTACAAAGTCATAGTTATTAAAAGAGTGAGGTACTGGCATAAGGATAGATATATAGATCAACAGAGTACAATTTCAAGTCCAGAAATAAACCCATACATCCATGCCCACCTGATTTTTTACAGGAATGCAAGATCATTCAATGGAGAAAGAATTAAAAAATTTCTTCAATAAATAATGCTGGAACAACTTGATAAATACATGTAAAAGAATAAAAGTTGGCCCTTATAACATAATAAAATTAACTCAAAATGAGTCAAAGATATAAACGTAAAAGGTAAAACTACACAGCACATGGGTAAATTTTCATGACATTGGATTTGGCAATGGTTTCTTAGAGGATATCAAAATCACAAGCAACAAAATTAGATAAATTGGACCACATCAAAATTTAAAACTTTTATACATCAAAGGACACAATAAAGAAAGTGAAAATACAGCCCACAGAGTGGGAGAAAATATTTGCAAATCATATATTTGAGAAAGGTCTAATATCTAAAATGCACAAAGACCTCTTACAACTCTATAATAAGAAGACAACCCAATTTATAAATAAGCCAAGGAATTAAATTGACATTTTTCCAAAGAAGGTATACAGATGTCCAACAAACAAATGAAAAGACAATCGACAGCATTAGTCATCAGACAAGTGCAAATCAAACCCATGATGAGATACCACTCCACACCACTAAGATGCTGTGATTAAAAAAGAAAAAGAAGTGTTGACAAGATGTGGAGTAATTGGAGCCCTCTGACATTGGTGATGGAAAAATAAAATGGTTCAGCTATTGTGGAAAAGAGTTGGAATCTTTCTCTATAACTTTATCATAGAATTACCATATGACCTAGCAAAACCATTCTTAGGTGTATACCAAAAAAATATTGAAAATAGGTGTTCAAACAATAACTTGTATACAAATGTTCACAGCAGCACTATTCACAATAGTCAGAAGGTGGCAAAAATTCAAATGTCCATCAGCTGTTGAATGGATAAACAAAATGTAGTATACCTATGCAATGGAATATTATTCAGATGTAACAAGGAATGAAGTATTAATACTAATACATGCTACAACATGAATGAACCTTGAAAACATTATATTGTGTGAAAGAAACCAGACACAAACAGTCATATAGTGCATGATTCCATTTATATGAAATATTCAGAATAGGAAAATCCATAGAGACAGAATACAGGTTAGTGGTTGCCAAGGGCTGTGGGAAAGGAGTAATGGGAAGTGATTGCTTAATAGATATGGGGTTTCTAGAACAGTTTCTCGAACTAGATGGGGTGAGGTTTGCAAAACATTGAATGTACTAAATGCCACTGCATTATACACCTTAAAATGATTAAAATGTTGGATTTTATGTTAGGTAGATTTTACCTCAAATTAAAAAGAAAAATATTTTAGCTAATATGGTAGACTGAATTCTAAAATTCTCCCACACAAAACATTCCAGACCCCTGGTTATTCAATCAAACTCTAATGAAGGTACTTATGTAATTCAATTTTACACATGCAATAAAGTCCCAAATGAGCTGACCTAAGGATATTGAGATTGGCTGGGAATGGTGGCCCACACCCGTAATGCTAGCACTTTGGGTGGCCGAGGCAGGAGGATTGCTTGAGGTCAGGAGTTTGAGACTTCATCTCTACAAAATATAGAAAAAGTAGTTGGACATGATGGCACATGCCTATAGTCCCACCTACTTGGGAGGCTGAGGCAGAAGGATCGCTTGAGCCCAGGCATTTGAAGTTGAAGTGAGCAATGATGGTGCCACTGCACTCTAGCCTGGGTGACAGAGCAAGACCCTGTCTCAAAAAACAAACAAAAAGATATTGAGATTATCTGTGGCTTTGACCTAATCACATGAGCTATTTAAGAGAAGTTTTCTCCAGCTGGTAGCAGAAGAAGTCAAAACATTTGAAGTGTGAGAGGGATTTGAAGTAAGGGAAGTTCTCTTGCTGAGATTGAGGGGACCAAATGGCAAGATGTGAGAACAGCCTCTAGTTGCTAAGAGTAGTCCCTGGCTGACAGCTAGCAAGAAAACAGGGACCTCAGTTCTACATTCCCAAGGAATTGACTTCTGACAATAAAAGAATTGTCCTTTGGAGGCAGGTTTTTTTCTTAGTCTTGCCACTAGGTGAGGACACAGCCAGCAAAAACCTTGATTTCAGCTTTGTGTTACTCTCAGCAGAGAACTCAGCCATGCTGTGCCTAACTTATGACCTATAGATATTGTGAGAAAATAAATTTTGTTGTTTTGTCCCTCTAAGTTTGTGATAATGTGTTAACAGCAATGAAGACAAATATGGGTTTTGTTTTATTTACTAATATGGAAACATGTCCAAATATATTATTAGGGTAAAAAAAAGCAAGTCTCTGAAAATAATATATAGTTCAATTAAAATATGTGCATATATATTATGTGTTATTTTAGTAACATATTTTAACGAAGCAAACAAGCTTTTGTGATGTGTTTAAGATTTAGGAAAGCCATTAGAATCACCTTTATTTCTAACACCAGAATGGAGATTAATCTTAAACCATTCTTATTGATATAACCAAGAAAAACTGAGTTTTAATAGTATTTGAATATGATACTATTTTAACAAAATCTTAATAACCTTAATAAAGATATGTTTTACATTACTTGATAGAAGTTTTAAAATAACAATCATTTTCCCACTAGTCATTGCTGTATGACTGATAAGCATTTGACATAACTAAAAACAGTCTTTTATGACCATAAAATTTTTACAATTTTTAACATTAGAAAAAAATTGTATGCATTTTTTAAAAGGTTAGTTGAGTAGTGAACAAGAGTTTCTTGTGCAGAAGAAATGGGAAAATGTAGTGACTTTAAAACTTTTTTTCAAACTTTCATCTTGCTGCTAAGCATAATTCTGTACCATCCTTAAATGAGAAACTCACATTTATGATGTAATTCTTCCTTGATTTAATTAAGTTTTCCTTTACATAAGTATATGCATAGAAAATAATTTCTAAGACTATACACCAAATTGGATGGCTTTATTGTTTGATTTTTGAAAAACAATTCAATTGTTAAAATAATAAAATATTTTTAAAAACAGAGAGATTGCAGTAAAAATGGGAGAGATAAAAATTACAGATCAATGAGGGGTGTTTTTGTGTTTGTGCATGTATGTGTGTGCGTGCGTGTGTGTGTGTGTGTGTGTGTGTGTGTGTTTTTCAGGGTTTGCCAGAATAGATTGTTTGCTTTTACAGAAAACTTAAGCCAATGTATTCAGTTTGAAACTTCTCTCTTCAACTTATGATTTTTTCCTTAAGTGCTAGCCTGCTTAGAAGCCATTTACCATGCTAAATATTAAAAAACAATTTTAAGTATTATTTCATCCTTGCTTGAGCTAAGAAAATATTCCTTCACATAAATATACACAAAATAAAATCTTCATAAGAATATATAGGAAACTCATTCATATTCCACATTTTATATATATATATATATTACTTTACTTTTTAAAACCTAATCATTAAACACAATAAAGATATTTTAAAATAGAGGTTGAACTACACTAAGAATTAAAGAAAATAAGTCAGAATATTAATAAGATGATTTTTTGTAACCCATCAAAGTGTTGCATGAATTTGCCTGATATTATAAATTACCTTGGGTACTTCTTGAAAGTACAGATTCTCATGTCTTAGCCTATACCTACTAAATTAAAGCCTCCATAGGATGAACCTGTGAATCTAAGTGTTATTTACATATCTAAGATGTCATTCGAGAAAGGACAGGTTTAGGAAATCCTGGAAGATGAGACTTATCAGAAAAAAACCCTAAAAACAAAAAACAAACAAAACAAAAAAGAAATTTGGTGTTCAAGTTAAGGAAATGCAAAGGAGCTATGCAATAGGACATTCACTGAAACTATGGTTGTAATAGAAGAAATAGGAAAAAAGTCTAAATGTGCGTCAATAGGAAAACAAAAAAATGAATTATGATGCAATTATGCAATGGAATACTATACTGCTATGAAAATAAATGACCTACATGTGTATATATCAACATAGCTGGATCTCAAAAACATGATTTGTAAGAAAAGCAGTTCATGCATGTGTTCATATATATGTGTATGTATGCACACATTTAAAACACATAAAATAACTCTGTATATATGTACACATACATTTGTGCATATATATTTTATACTATATATAAATACATTTTGCATGCTATTCTCTCTATTTTGTATCATTCAAATACTTCACAAATTAATATGATTGATTACATCTTATATTGATGAGAGTGTGAACAAACAGACTTTCTTTCTGGAGGGTAATCTGCATATATATACACATTATTGAAACAATATACATGGAAATAATGCCAGTATGAATTAATTGGGGATTGGCTATAAATTATGAGAATTTCAACACTCTAAAGACATTAAAAACAGTAGAATAGTTAAATATTTACTAACCTGAAAATATTTTTACTAACCTGAAAATATTTTCAAGGAAAAAAAGCAAATAGAACAGTTTATGGTATATGATTTCATTAAAATAGATGCATGAATAAATTATGTGAGTATGATAGTAAGTAAAGAATATTTAGGCTGGGCATGGTGGCTCACGCCTGTAATCCTAGCACTCTGGGAGGCCGAGGCGGGAGGATCGTTTGAGCTCAGGAGTTCAAGAAAAGGCTGAACAAGAGTGAGACCCCGTCTCTACTAAAAAAAGTAGAAAGAAATTTGACCAGGCAGCTAAAAATATAAAAAAATTAGCGGGGCATAGTGGTGTATACCTGAAGTTCCAGCTACTTGGGAGGCTGAGGCAGGAGGATCGCTGGAGTCCAGGAGTTTGAGGTTGCTATGAGCTAAGCTAACACCACGGCACTCTATCGGGCAGCAGAGCAAGACTCCATCTCAAAAAAAAAAAAGAATATTTAGTAAGAGTATATGCTAAAATATTTATTTTTATACATTACATGTTTATATATTTTTAAAATTCTATGTGAGAAATTTCTAAAGACAAAAATAAACTAATCTTTAAGAAAATTTTATATGGAATCAATTGCACAAAATATTTTTAAATGACCATTTAGTTTTCAGCTGATTCTAAAATGGTTCAGAAAAAATAATAATGCTTCCTTTCTATATGAAGACAGAATGACAAAGCAAATGTAGCAAACAAAATGTTGAGAACTGAGAAATGAGTGAAAGGTATGTGAGGTTTTTTAGTCTATTCTCAAAACCATTTTTAAGTTTGAAATTATTTTATAATAATGTTTTTTTAAAAGACCACTTACATAACAGTGGGAGATTTTTCTTTGGTTTTTTGTTTTGCTTTGTTTTGTTTTTGTTTTTTACCTATGACAAGGTTTCCCAATTCTATCTGATGTTAAGAATTATATCAAGGAACTTCTTCAATGCAGGTTCTCAGAACTGACTCCAACCTACTAAACGAGCATCTTTAGAGAAGAAGTCTAGGAATCTTAACCTCAGGTGCCTGTTATGATGTGGCAGGTTTAGAAAACATTACCTGGTGACCTGACAATAAGTTTTTTGAAATACAAAACAAAATGAAAGAAAAATTAAAATAAAATAATATTTAAAAAATAAAATAAACCAGGCAATACTTAGTATTGGTGGATATATGAGAAAATGGGAATGTTCATACATCATAGACACTAAATTTGGACAATATTTTTCTAGACTGATTTCTATAACAATCAAAAACATCCACATTCATATACAACAATGACAATTCTAGGAATTTAAAACTCTGATATTAGTATCAAACTTCTATGTACACAGAAGTTCAATCAGCATCATCTATACTAGTGAAAACTACAAACAGCCCAAATGTCCATAAATACCAAAATGAATGTGTGTGTATTACTTTTGTTTTGAAGGGAAATATTTGGACTGATTTAGAGTAAAACAGTATATTTCTTGGGGTGGGGATGACACTGATATTATCCTTCTATCTTATCTCTATTTTCTAATTTTGCTCACGGCTTTTTCCGGCACCTCGGGATCTTGCTCAGACCAGGCTTATAACAACCTAGAAGTGCCAGAGATTTAACATACCCAGGGTAACATCCATCAATAAAGGACTCTAGTCTGAGGACAGATACCCCAGCTTCCCATCACTAGTTGGGATGATTCTGAGGAGCATTATATGCCGACTTAGGGGATCCCCAGCATGATTGAGTTGATTGACTTTTGGTCATGTCAGTCTCTGGGGCTATATGTTTAAAGAACTTTTCCATCTGAAGGTTCTATACAAAATAACATATCATGTTCTATTTTAATGGTTTTATGTCTTTTTATTTAAACATTTAATGTCTATATTTAAGTATATGAGAGGAATAAGGCACTTCATTGTTTTCAAAATAGTTAGCCAATTATCCCAGCACCATTTCTTCAATAATTCTAATTTTTCCCCACTGATTCAAAATATTTCAGTCAGCTTAGAAGCCTTTCTCCATATTTGGATTTGACAATTGGCTTTCTCTTCTGGTTGATTTGTTCTACATTTACTCGGGTACAATATTATTTTAACATTGTGGTTTCATAATACTTTTTTTTCATCTGTCAGGGTAGCTTCCTCAAATTATTGTCCCGAATTATTGGAAGACTTCACTGGTGTTCTACTTTAGAGACGAAGCTGGAGTGTTATTGTACGGTGAAGTTACACTAATGCAATTTAGAGGAGATCATCGGTTTGTCACAGGCTTTCAAGATCTTTAAATTCACCAGCAAAGCTTTGTTAGATTCAGCGTATTACCTCATGGAAGGACACACAGATAGAGACCCTTCGCAAGAGTAGCTACCTGCTAAGATTTACATTTCAACGTCCTTAAAGGGGGGGAGGAGCGTGCTCTCTGAAGGGTCTGTAATTATAATATGATTCAGCAGCAGAAACAGGTTGCCATGTTTTTACAACTCGAACCTTATTTTTTCAATTAAATAATTACATTGTCTCGTTATATCATCGAAACATGAATATATGCTGATAGGAGACAAAACGAAAACAACCATGTCCTCTCCACCTCCAAAAAAAAAAGACAGGAAAATAAGGTGAAAAAAAATTAAATGCCACTTTCTACGTATTTTCTAGACTTCCTAGCCTCGTGCTCTTCACCCCTCACCCGGGTTCCAATCTGGGACAAGACTCGCAAGATTTTTCAGGGTAAATTTTGGGTTTTACTTGCTGGAAAGTGAAGAGGAGAGAAACAGGCGTTTAGGGTTATAGGAGAGGAAGAACTAATATTTTAAAAGCTCCAGCACAAGCCAGGAAAAGACAAATACAAACTACAAAATATTATGTGGCTGGTTTGGTTTTGGGGATCGCTAAATAAGAAAAAAATAGAGGGGTGGGCAGTAGCCTGTGGTAGTGGTTTAGAAGGCGAGAATGAGAAAGGTTGCCCCGCCCATGCTCTCGCCCCCACCCTCCTGCCGCACTGCAGGTGTGAATGGTAATTGGGAATCTGAGCTCACAGTGACGTGGCCCTTACCAGACCCAGAGCCAACGCGTGGATTGGTCTCTCCTGGTTGCAGTCTGGTAGTCGTTGGTGACAGTGCGTCGCCTAGTTATTTCCCTGAAGGCGAACGAGCCAGCTGCCCAGGAAAGGAGGAAAGTGGTAAAAGCTGACCTCTATCCGATCCGTGGCAGGTTGGTGGGCGCTGACTGGGGTGGGGATGGCAGAGTGCAAAGACCAGAGCGGGTACAAGACTGGATTATCTACCCTTACCTTCCCCAACATCCACCGTTTGGTGCAAGAAATGGAGGGCTTGCGGGGAGGATTTCGAGAGGGGACCCGGGTTGTGAAGGGTACCAATAGGAATCTCCTAAGATAGGAGCGATCAGGTAATGTCTGATGGAGTCGGGCCGCGGGAGGGGATGGCGAGGAAAAGGCCTGATTCCTGCAGGGCCGCGGGAGTGGGTGCAGCCGCGGACAATGGGGTGAGGAAGGCGAACCCTGCCATGGTTTTAGGCCTGCGTTCCTGGTATCTTTTCTTCACCTTCAGTCCCTTTGGAGCCGGAAATGGAGGGCTGTGGGGGCCAGGAAGAGGAATTACTGCAGAGGACGGGAACAGGGATTAGGTCTGGGAAGCAGGTTCCTATTGCGGCGGTTGAGCAGCGAGTGAGCTTTTGACTGAGGGATAGAGGCGGGGAGCGAGAAACGGTTTCTCTTCCCTGTAGGTCGGTGTAAGCTTGGGACCCTGGGGTAAGAATGACAAAGCGCTGACATCACAGCGGGTCCTGGTATACAGTGCCCTCACACCTTTTTGCCCATGGACCATCTTGATGCACAAAATGGTGGGCAAGGGAGGGAGTGGGCTGGAGAGAGGACAGTGAGTTCCATAGGGGCTTGGGGGATACCCAGATTGAAATTCTTTGTAAACAAACCACGTCTCCACCCAACAAGATCTTCTAACTCCTCCGCCCCACAAGTTGTCCATCTGCGTTTAAGAAACGGTAATTAGGTGACAAGTAGGAGGAGACAGTGGGAATAAGGGGCCTAAAGAAGAGGTTAAGATGGTTTGAAAATAATTATCTTTGACTACAATGCCTGTTTCTGGAAGGTGGGTAGCCTGTCACAGGTGGGAAAAGAAGCTGTGAGACAGGATGGAGGAGAAACACAAGGTGGTGACGCTTGACTAGGAGAGCGCTAAATCAACAACGGACCTGGTGCCCCCAGTACCAGCCCTTTCATCAAGTGATCAGTCCTAGCCATTGTCATATTTTTGTCTGCAGGTCTTTAAGTGCGTTGGCGCAGCAGATTTCAAGGCTAAGAGAGAAAGACTGCCTCTGATCCCTGCAGGTAGGAGGTTCCCTGAGGCACTCTGATGTAGGAGTATCAGGGATCCAAACAGAATCTGGGGAACTCACAGCCCTCCCTGTCCTAGTTAAGTGCAGAAGAAACCTGACAGAGTCTGAACAAAACAGCGAACCTGTGGCTGGTGAAGGAAGGAGGGAGTGAAAGGGCGAAGTCTAGGGCGCCCCTGGAGGGCTTATCAGTATCCCCAGGAGGTTAGGCCTGGTCTCTTAACTGCTGCCCCGCCTACCACCGGTCCAACATTTTGGTGGAGGGAGTGATCTGGGAAAGGATTTTCAGGGAAAATGGTGAGCTTTAGGGTAAGGCTGGGTTGGGGCGCTCCCTAGTGGGTGAACGAAGTTTCCCAGGTAGGAAAACCTTTGCCAGACAGACCTCTGAATCCTGTTATCAATTTCCTCTTCTTGCTTTTTATCTCCTAGGAAGAAGAAACAGGGGGGAAAAAAACCCTCAACATGGAAAATGCCTCCCAGGAAAACAAAGTTGGGGAGCAAGCCCCAGTGCAGAATGGAGAAGCAGCTCGTCCTTTGGGAGGTGGTGAAGACCGGGAGCCTGGAGGAAATATTAGAGGAGGTTGGGTTCCACCTGCACAGGATTTTGGAGAGGATGTGCCTAATAGGCTTGTCAATAACATTGATATCATAGATGGAGATGCAGATGATATGGAACGGTTCATGGAGGAGATGAGAGAGCTAAGGAGGAAAATTAGGGAGCTTCAGTTGAGGTACAGTCTGCGTATTCTTATAGGGGACCCTCCTCACCATGATCATCATGATGAGTTTTGCCTTATGCCTTGAATCTTAAGGTTAATAATTATAAGCTCCCGGCTTTCCAAACTTGTATTTCCCTGGTATACCTTTGGTGTGAATCTTTTGGTTTTCTTCTGCCATTTTCTGATTGAAGATTTCATTTTGATCTAGTCTGTAAGTTTTTTTTGTCAGCAGGGAAGTTTCATCAACTTGCATGGAAAGATGTTTATTACATGTTGTAAAGTTAATAAAGCAATTTAAAAAGCAGTCTATAGGTATACTATCTCATTTAAAAGCATGCATATTTTTACTATATATAAAATATATATGAAATACATATATTAAAACCAGAATATGTGTTTTCTATGTAGTATAGTGATTGATTGGTACTTTTTAATTTCTTTATTTTTATCTTGTTTATCTGTTTTTCTCACTTTTCCAAAATGAATACATATGTTCTACATGTGTCAAAAAAAAAAGAAGCTAGGAAACTGCCAATCAGTTTATAAATGGAATGGGGGCAATTAATAAATACTTGAAACACAATTTAAAGACATATAAGTCTTGTATTACCTCTGAATCTCTTATTTAAAAGCACAAACCTGGTAATTGTTACAGATACATTTCTTTAAAGTCAGCATATTTATCTTTAAAATGAAGATAATATATGCCTTACAGGGCTGCTGTGGGAATCAAATGAGGTAATGACTGAACCCTGTGTCTGGCTGTATCCACACATGCAAGGCCCAACCCTCTAGGTGCCTTTCATTTGGGGGGAATGTTCCAAAGGGTGTGCCTACCAGCAAATCCAATCAACAGTCAGGTGGGTACAGGTTGAGAATCCCTTACACAAAATGCTTGGGACCAGAAGTGTTTCTCATTTTGGATTTTTTTCTGATTTGGGAATATTTGCAATATACATAATGAGATATCTTGGGGATGGGACCCAAGTAGAAGGATGAAATTTATTTAATTTTTATATACACCTTATACATATAGCCTGAAAGTAATTTTTTTTTAGTTTTATAGATTTATAAAGATTATAGGCAAAGCGGGTGCTCAGGGGGCCTGGATGTCTCCGTGAGTGAAGTTTTACATGGTCATTTATAAGTACAGTGATCAGTTGTCAGAGGTAACAGATTTACATAACAGCAGGTAATTTCTCTTAGGTTAACAGTTTTTCAAAAGGCTTCAGATCCCTTAACTCTTTCTACGTGAACAAATGGTTATGAAACCTGAAAGTAATTTTATACAATGTTTTAAATAATTTTGTACATGAAACAAAGTTTGTGTACGTAAGATCAGCTGTGGAATTTTCCATTTATGGCATCATGTCGTGTTCAAAAAGTTTTGGAGTTTGGAGCACTTCAGATTTTACCTGTAACACTTTTCTATTACTCTGCTGTTCTGCCTTCCTTTCCTAGACAATGCTGTGACTATCAGGCATTTCTTTCCCTTCTGCTTCCTCTACTGGCCTCCACCAGTGCTGATATGCTGAACTCCTAAAGGTGACAAAAACCCACTGATTTCTCCGGAATCCTCAGTGGTTTGAATCTGCATTTTCCCTTTCAGAAATGTAAAGAATGCCCCTCCCTGCTTTAGAGTTATACTTAAATCAGATTTAAATGGCTTAAGTATAACTTACCAGTGCTGCTTAGGGATGCAAATAGGCCTTTATGATTTTCTCACACTTCCTTTCTCATCCTCCCCTAGACAAATCTGAGTGACTATGCTCAGAATTGGACTATCCCTTCCGTCCTCTGATGAATATGGCCCAGTCTCCTTGACTCTCCATTCTCTGTGAAAACAGTGCTACAGGTTTCACTCTGTACATACCCAGGAGTTCTAGGAGTGACTTTATGTCTCCAAGATTGTTCTGAGTCACACCATCCTCACCCCTGAAGTCCCCAGTAGCATTTACTCACACTAACCCACATAGATCCAGAGAAGTTTCCCTCTTTCTTTGCTTCAAGATTTGCTGTGCCAAATGAACCTGTAATCACAGACGGATGAGAACTAATGGATGAGACTGGGGATCTAGTAGGTGGATCCTGGTTTTAGAACATTTTCCACAGTCATCACTGCTCCTCACTAGACTGTGCCCTTCTCACAATAAATATTTTGTCTCATTTATCCTGGTACTCTCAGTGTTTAGCACAGGGCCTGGTACGTTGTAGGGCACAACAGTTAATTATAGCTGAGTCAAGAGTCCTGCAATCTAGACTCAGGTTTGCCTCTGATCGTTTATGGGCAAGTAACTGCTTTTTCCTACAGAATGAAATTTTCAATTTAAAAAGGAACGCAGCAGAGAAAGCATCATACCAATTTCAAAACATAGACTTATCATAATATTACAAATGTCAGTGTTTAACAACGTGTGCTATACAGACCAGCTGCATCAAAATCACCTAAATAACTGGCTAAAAATTCAGAAAACTGTGTTTCGCTCTACACCCACTGCATTCTAGTTAATCAAGACATCGCTGGACTTACATAAATTAAACTGGAGGCCCCAGCTTTAGTTCAAGCTTGGACACTCCTTTCCCCATCACATATTATGTACAGAGAGACAGATGATAAATAAATAGATAGATAGATCTAAGACCTGTGAAAGCACTGTATAAGAACTTAATTAATCTGCTTACATGAGGCATTACTTCCCCGCTCGACTGTGCCCTTCTTTAAAGACAACCGTCTTTTGCTTTTTAATGTTCTTGTCTTTAGTGCATAAGTTCTCAACCGTGGATGGAGATTTGAATCACCTGAGAAAATTTTAAAGTGGCACTTAGGACCCACTTGCAATCAATTGAATCACGCTCATTAAAGGTGAGACCAAGGGATCATTACAGTGTAAAAGATCCATGATCATTCTTATATACATGTGGAGTTGAGAATAACTGAGTGAAATTTATGGCTAAAATATCTTTGGTTTATTTTCTCCACACTACCCCTCACTGTGCAACACTAAGCAAGTCAATTCATTTATCTATAATTTATATATTGTGAAAGAAATACCACAAGGGAGGAATTGCACTCCAAAATCAGCACATGAAATTCTTTTAAGATAGTATATGCCAGCATTCCTCCAAGTTTGCTAGCCTATCAAATACTGCAGAATTCCATGTGGAGCTTGTTTAAAATACAGAATTCTGGCCCCACACCCAAAATTCACTCTTTATCAATGGTGCTTGGATAGTTACATTGTTAACAAGCTCACAGATGGTTCTGTTGTACACTAGAGTTTCAGGATTACTTGTACACATATTTTTTACCTTGAATATATTAAGGACAAACCAATAAAGTAACTAAAAATAGAGATAAATGTTAGTCTGAATTCAGGGAAAAGATCATCAAAGAAAAGAGTTATATGAACATCAAAAAATAATAAAAAGATTAAATCATAAAAAGATTGACATTCACTATGTAAAAAATATTAGATCTTCTGTAAAGTAAGACTGTAAATGGGAATGTAAATTAGTACATGGGAAAACTGTTGATGGGAATGTAAATTAGTACAGCCATTATGGACAACAGTATGGAGGTTCCTCAAAAAATGAAAAATATAACTATTATATGATCCAACAATCCTACTACTGGATATATAACCCAAAGAAATGAAATTATTATGTTGAAGAGATATCTGCATTCCCATGTTTACTGCAGCATTATTCACAATAACCAAGATATGGAATCAACATAAGTGTCCATCAACAGATAATGGATAAAAATGTGGTATATACACACAATGGAATACTATTCAGCTATAAAAATAAATGAAGTCCTGTCATTTTCAACAGCATGGATTAATTTAGGGGACATTATGTTAAATGAAATAAGCCAAGCACAGAAGGACAAATGCCACATGATATCACTCATATGTAGTATCTGAAAAAGTTGATCTCATAGAAATAGAGAGTAGAAGGTTGGCAAAAGTAGGAGGCAATGAATGAGAAGAAGTTGTTTAACATTCTTCTCAAGTATACACAGAACATTCTCCAGGATAAATCATATGTTCTGCCACAAGAGAAATCTTAACAAATTTAAGGAGATTAAAATGATATGGAGTAAGTTTTCTAACCACAATGGTATGAAAATAGAAATCAATATAGGAGGAATTTGGAAAATTTACAAATGTGGAAATTAAACAATATATGCCTGAATAACCAATGAATGAATCAAAGACGAAATTAAAGAGAATATTTAAAAATATTTTGAGAGAAACAAAAATAGAAACACCGCATATCAAAACTTATGAAATGGAGCATAAGCAGTTCTAAGAAGGAAGTTTATAGCAATAAATGTCTGCATCAAAATTTTTAGAAGATCCAAAATAAACACTCTAACATTATACCTTAAGGAAATAGAAAAAGAAGAATAAACTCAGCCCAAGGTCAGTGAAAGGAAGGAAATAATAAATATCAGAGCAGAAATAAACGAAATAGAGGCTAGAAAAAACAATAGAACAATAGGAAAGATCATCAAAACTAAGACTGGCTTTTAAAAAAAGATAAACCAAATCGACAAACCTTCAGCTAAACTAAGAAAAAAAGAAAGAAGACTGAAATAAACAAAATCAGTAATGAAAGCAGAGATGTTATAACTTACATCACAGAAATACGAAGGATAATAATGGACTACTATGAATCAACAAATTAAATAACCTAGAAGAAATGGATAAATTCCTAAATATATACAACCTACCAAGTACTTTACCATGACTGAAAAATTAAGAAATAGAAAACCTGAACAGACAGTGAGAAAAGATACTGAATCAGTAATAAAATTCACCAATCGAAAAAGCCCAGGACCTGATGGGTTCATTGCTGAATTCTACCAAACATTTAAAGAAGAACTAATAAAAATCCTTCTCAAACTCTTTCAAAAAAAAAAAAAGAGGTGGGAATACTTTCAAACTCATCTTAGGAGATCAGCATTACATGTATACTAAAGCCAGATAATGGCACCACAATAAAAGAAAATTATACACTAATATCTCTGATGAACATGGATGTAAAAATCATCAAAAAATTCTAGAAAACTGAATTCAATAGTGCATTAAAAGAACCATACACCATGATCAAGTGGGATTTGTTCTGTACACATTGAACAATAACTTCCAGTTCTCCATTTTCCCCTCCCCATATCCTCTGCTCTATTTTCTGTCTATATGAATTTGACTTTTCTAAGCACATTATATAAGTGGAATCATACAGTATTTGCCCTTTGGTGTCTGGCTTATTTCACTTAATATAATATTTTCAAGGTTCACCCATATTGTAGCATATATAAGAATTTTATTCCTTTTTAAGGCTGAATAGTATTCTATTGCATGTATATGTCATATATTGTTTATCCATTCATCTCTCAGTGGACATTTGTGTCACTTCCACTCTTTGGCTATTTTGAATGATGCTGCTGTGAACATGGATGTACAAATATCCATTTGGATCCCTGCTTTCAATTATTTTGGGTATATACCTGGAAGTGGAATTACTGGGACATATAGTAATTTATGTTAATTCTTTGAGGAAAGGTCATAATATTTTCCATAATGGCTGTACAATTTTACATTCCCACCAGCAATGTGTAAGGGTTCCAATATCCCCACATCCTCTTTGTCTTAGTCCATTTTGTGTTGCTGTAACAGAATACCTGAGGCTGGGTAATTTATAAAGAAAGGAGGTTTATTTAGCTCACAATTTTGCAGGCTGGGAAGTACAAGAAGCATGCAACACACATCTGCTCTTCTTCTGTGAGGGCTACTATCTAGGTCAAAACATGGCAGAGAAGATCAAAGGGGAAGCAGAGATGTGCAAAGAGATAAAACCCAAGGAACGGCCTAATTTTAACAATTCATTCTCAAGGAAATTAATCCATTCCCATGAGAACCAGTCTCGCCAGAGCAAGAATTCATCCACTATCATGAAAATGGCACCAAACCATTCATAAGGGATCCACCTCCATGACACAAATACCTCCCTATAGGCCCCATCTTCCAACACCACCACATTGGGGATCAAATTTCAACATAGATTTTTGTTAGGACAAACTAAAACCATAGCACTTGCCAACACTTATTATGTATTGTTGTGATAATAACCATCCTGATGGGTATAAAGTGGTATCTCATTGTAGTTTTGATTTGAATTTCCTTAATGATTAGTGATGTTGAGCTTATTTTCACATGCTTATTGATCATTTGTATATCTTCTTTGGAGAAATGTCTATTTAATTTCTTTGCCCATTTTTATTTATTTATTTATTTCAGCATATTATGGGGGTACAGATGTTTAGGGTTGCCCTTGCCCCGCCCCCCAAGTCTGAGTTTCAAATATGTCCATCCTTCGGGTGGTGCGAATTGCACTCTTTGTGTATGCATATACCCGTCCTCTCTTCCTCATCCCCCCCTCCCCCTGCCCAACATCCAATAGATGTTATTCTTATATGTGCACTGATGTGTTGATCAGTTAATACCAATTTGATGGTGAGTGCATGTGGTGCTTGTCTTTCCATTCTTGGGATACCTCACTTAGTAGAATGCGTTCCAGCTCTATCCAGGAGTATGCAAGAGGTGCTATATCACCATTGTCTCTTAAAGCTGAATAGTACTCCATGGTATACATATACCACATTTTATTAATCCACTCATGTATTGATGGACACTTGGGTTGTTTCCACATCTTTGCAATTGTGAATTGTGCTGCTATAAACATTCGGGTGCAGGTGTCTTT